>PVHP010041121.1:0-15537 GCA_004024765.1 Zapus hudsonius | reverse complement strand
TAAATATTAAAATGGTTTTTGTCTGTTTTCACATTTCTATGACAGAATACCTGAGACTATACAAGTTTTAAAAAATTATCTTGGCTCACAATTCTGGAGGCTGGAAAGTCTAAAATAACGTAGGTTCATGTCGTGAGGACTTGGTGCTGTGTTTCAGCAGACAGCAATGTGGGAGGCCAGTGGACTTATATAGAGAGAGAAAAGAGGAATTAACTCCCACAAAGGGGTTAATCTGTTCATGAAGACTCCGCCCCTAGGGTCCCAACATTTCTTGCCATGTCCAACTCTTAAAATTGTGGAATGGGTACTGTTGCAGTCAGCTCCTCGTTGCTATGACAAACATCCAAACAGACACGTCTTATGGGAGGAAGGTGGTTTATTTCAGGCTTACAGAATCCAGGGGAACACCATCAATGGTGGAAGAAGCTAGTTTCATATATCCAAGTAGAGAGACATCACTAACAGCCAGCACCACAAAACAGGAATAGCCAGAGATCAAACTGCTCTGAACACACTTAGTAAGGCTGGACTGAAGATCCTCCCTTAAACACACCTTAGGGCTGGACTCCAGGATCCACCCCCAGTAACACCCCCTTTAGCAGAGGAGTTCATAGTATAGGAGAGCCAGTTTTCCTCTGTCCTCGTGCCCTGGGGAAGATTATGAAGACCACTCTGAGAATTGGAGAATTCCATGGTTGTGTGAAATCACCACGCTCTCTCCAGGCCGATGCCTCTATAAAATCATGCCCCTCCCTAAAAGGCCAAGGTGCATGTGTAGCCACACCTTGCAATTATGTAAGTTCAAGGTCCCTTGAACTTACATAATTTATGACTCATTATTATATTTGTGATGCCAAGGGTTGAACCTATAAATTGATATATAATTGCACATATTTGTAGGGCCAGCCAAGCACTCCATCACTGAGCTATTGACCCATTCTTTTTTTTTTTTATTGTCCATATGAGTTACAACATTCAATGGGCAAACAATGAGTTATTATCCTCAATTCCCCGCTGCTCTCCCCTTCCCTCCCCACTCCGCTGGATAACCTCCTCCATGGGTCGTCTGGATCAGTCCTTGTGACAGGGGACCATGGATAGCCTAGTATTCAGCCAGGTTCTCCTGGCCATGCCTCTGGATAATCTCCCCCACCACGGCTCTCACAATCTTTCCGCCCCCTCTTCCGCATAGATCCCTGAATACTGACCCATTCTTGAGAGGCAGGTAAATGATAATAGAAGAATATTTAGGGCTGGAGAGATGGCTCAGTTGCTAAGGCGCTTGGCTGCAAAGCTTAAGGACCTGGGTTCAATTCCCCAATACCCATGTAAAGCCAGATGCACAAGGTGGCACATGCATCTGGAATTCATTTGTAGTGGCTAAAATCCTTAACACACCCATTCTCTCTCTCATAAATTAATTAATTAATAAAATATTCTTTAAAAGACTCTAATACATTTTCCCCTATTCTAATCTCAAGGAGTGAGAGGTCTGTCTATTGGCTTAGTCTGGACATTTTCTGTTTTAATAATTCAATAATCAGTCATTGACTGACTACGACATGTCAGGCATAATTGAGGGGAGACAAAGATAAATATGATACAATTTCTGTGAATTTGTATTACAGGAGAGGAGAGGAGGAGAGAGGGACGAAACCTAGTTCTTCCTCGAGGCACAGGATGAATGAATGATTGCCTTCTTGGAAGTGGTGGTTAACCAAAACTTGCATTGTTTCATCATGAGTCCCAAGAAGAATGGGCTCTACAGGGTCCCTCTAGATATGAAAGAAACACCCTATCCTATGGGTATAATAAGCCATCAGTAGTCAACTTCTCATGTGAGGGCTTTAGCCCCACCATTTATAAGCTACAGGATTAATGCGAGTTACTTCAACTCCATCTATGCTTCTGGTTCCTCATCTTAAAATGTCAATAATCATGGCTTTTGTAAAGTTATGTATAAAAATGTTCTCAGCCCAGGGTTGGTACTCGCAAAATTCATAGTCATTGCTATTATTGTTATTATTCCTTAAGACACTTTAGATGTTTACATTTTATTTATTTGAGATTTGGACAGTAGGGTAGATGCATTTTTCCCTTATGACACTTTAAAATTTCAAAATTTTAGTTTAGCTTTATTATTTTGCAGCACTGGGATTAAACTCAAAATCTCATGTTACCTAAGCAAGCAGTTTGTTACTGAGCCACCTCCCCAGACCTTACATTACTTCTGAGCTACATCCCAAGCCCTTACATTTTGAGTTTAAACTGATATATAATTGCACACATTTGTAAGGTACAATGTGATGTTTTGAGGCTTGTGTATAATGTGTAATAAATCAGGATAATTAGCAGATCTATCATCTTCCTTCCATGTTCCTTTCCTTTTTATTCCATCCCTCCCTTCCTTCCTTTTTTGAAGGTTGGTTCTCGCTCTAGCCCAGGCTGACCTGGAATTCACTATGTAGTCTCAGGTTGGCCTCGAACTCACAGCTATTCTCCTACCTCTGCCTCCCGAGTGCTGGGACTAGGGGTCTAATATAGACCAGGTTGGCTTTGAACTCACTACGTAGCTGACAATGACCTTGAATTTCTGATGCTGCTGCCTCATCTTCTGAGTGCTGGGCTTACAGGTGTGTATTACCATACCTGGCTCTATTTTTAATTTCTTTGGGAACCTCCATTGTGTTTTCCATAATGGCTGTACCAGTCGACATTTCCACCAACAGTGTACTAAGCTTCATTTTTCTTTACAACCTTGCTAACATCTCAACATTCTTAAAACACTTTCTTCTCTTGGCTTTTTGTACACTCGTTTTCCTTTCACCCTATAGCTCTTTCCTTCCAGTCCTACCTACCTGGCAATGCTGAGACCTCTTCTCTCTCTCTTAAAAATGTTTTTATCTATCTATTTGCGAGGAAAGAGAGTGAGAGAGAGGTAGAATGGGTACACTAGGGCCTTTTACTGCTGCAAACAAACACATGTGCCACTTTGTGCATCTGGCTTTATGTGGGTACTGGGGAATTGAACCCAGGTCCACAGGCATCTTTAACTGCTGAACCATCTCTCAGGCCTCCCTCATCTCTCATTCCTTTACACATTCTCAGTCATTCTCCAGTTTTGTTTACTGTTTGTATGTGCGTGTAACTTCATCTCCCTAGCTTCTATTTTGATCTTTAGACATTGATATATGTCCGTGTTCTAGAAATATCCACTCTGGTGGTAACAGACATTTTCAACTCGTATTGTCCAAAATTAAATTTACTATTTCCTTCCCTATCCCCTTCCTTTTCTTGTCTGCTCTGGATTTTATATATTCCATTCAGGAGATGGGACCACTGTCTGTCTACTCTGTTGCATAGGATATGGACCATTTGAGTTCAAGTTGTCACTTTTACAACATGTGTACGAAATACAACTTTATATGTGGAGAGAGAGAGAGAGAGAGAGACAGAGAGACAGAGAGACAGAGAGAGAGACAGAGAGACAGAGAGACAGAGAGAGAGAGAGAGAGAGAGAGAGAGAGAGGCTAGCCTGAAACTCATAATCCTCCTGCCTTAGTCTCCTGAGTGCGAGGATTGCAGCATGGGACATCATTCCCAACTTGCAATAGGTTTTTAGGAGTCTCTCTGCATCTACTATTTTATTCCTCTGGCTCATTCAGCATACTGTAGCCAGAATGATATTAAAAAACCAAAATTTAGATCAAGTCCTTGTCTCTCATTGCATTTAGGATAGAATGCAAAATCAATAACACAACCAATAGGAAAGGCTGACCAGCCTGGTGCCTGACACTTCTTACCAGTCTTCTCTTGGCTTGTGATCTTCCAGCCACCGGGGCTTCTTCCAGGGCTGAGAAGGCCAGTTTCTCTTGCTTCACAGTGGCTCCTCTCCCTCCTCTCTACTTGGCTAATTCCTATACATGCCTCAGGTCTGTTTTGAGACACTTCAGCACTCATAGCATCCTCAACTTTTCCATTGCAACACCTACCACGATGTGTAGATGTGTCTTTATTTATTTGTTTTACTCTCTGCTGGGCTGAACTCTGAGAAGGCCACAGTGATACCTGCCTGTCTGTCAATCCCTGAATGCATCATCAGTGTTTAACACACATCTTCGGGCTGGGGAGATTGCTTAGTGGTTAAGGCTTTGCCTGCAAAGCAGAAGGACCCTAGTTGGATTCCCCAGGACCCACGTAAAGCCAGATGAGCAAGGTGGTGCATGTATTGGGAGTTCTTTTGCAGTGGCTGGAGGCCCTGGTGTGCTCATTCTCTCTCTCTGCCTCTTTCTCTTTCTTAAATAAATAAATATTAAAAAAAACATCCTCACACATAGATTGGGCCCATGAATCTACTCAGAATTTATAAATACTCAAAAAAAAAAATCCCCTGGGCCTCTAGAGAGGATGGTGCAAGGTTGGAGTTATTTATTCCTTTGTTCATTCATTCATTCATTCAACACATACCTACGTACTTTTGACAAGATCGGGTGTGTTCAGGGTGGTATGGCTGTAGACCTAGGTACTTTTGAATTCAAGGCAAAAATCAATTATTCTCATTAAGATCTCTCAACACTCTTATATCTTAACACTCATTAGTAAATTATAATGAGTTCCTTAGGGAAGTAGTCCCTGACAGGGACCATGCCTGTCATATCTGTCCAGCTGTCTGGATGCATCAGGCTCCCCAAAAGTCTTTTTCTTCTCTTTGTGTCCTGTAGCTCTGTTCCTAAATATCCCAGACAATAGAAACCTACCTGCCAGGAGTGAACACAGGGGACCTTCGGGGTAGTTTCTATTTTTACAAACATGTGTCGGACAACTGTGGACTAGGCTTTCAAACATTTTTCCCTTAGTGAAGTTTTCTTTTCTCTTGACTTTTAAAAATATTATTTATTTATGAGAGACAGAAAGAGAGAGAGAGAGAAAATGAATATAAATGGGTATGCCAAGGCCTCTTACCACTGCAAATGAACTCCAGATATCCAGATACATGCACCACTTTGTATATCTGGCTCTATGTGGGTACTGGGGAATTGAACCCTGGCTGGCAAGTGTTGTAAGCAAGTGCCTTTAACCATTGAGCCATCTCCTCAGCCCCTGACTCTTTCTTTCTTTTTCTTTCTTTCTTTCTTTCTTTCTTTCTTTCTTTCTTTCTTTCTTTCTTTCTTTCTTTCTTTCTTTCTTTCTTTCTTTCTTTCTTTCTTTCTTTCTTCCTTCCTTCCTTCCTTCCTTCCTTCCTTCCTTCTTTCTTTCTTTCTTTCTTTCTCTCTTTCTTTTTCTTCTTCTTCTCTCTTCTTCTTCTTCGACTTGGCATCTGGCTACATTGCCTAAGATGTCCTTAAGCCCTCAGTTCTCATGTCTCAGCCTCTCAAGGGCTGTGACTATAGGCATGTGTTCCCAAACCCTGCTCTTTCTCATTGAATCCTTCCACCAGCCTCTTAGAGTGGGTTTTATTCTTCCTGCTTCCTAGGTGAGAAAAATTAAGACAGAGGGAATTAAACAGCTATAAATCACAGAGCTAAAACTGTTATCTTTTTGTTCTGGCCTGATGTTTGCATTTTCTAAAATTGTGAATTCATGTTTAAAAATGAGCAGAAACATGTTGAATGATGCCAAGCATTTCTTCTTTGGGAGGGCATAAACACACATCGCAGGGGATTCTATTTTACCAGAGTAAGATGCTTGTGATCCAGGGAGCCTACAGATTATCCAGAATTTAGCTCTGCCCTTGTGCTTTGGAGAGAATTCACTAGGCACCCAGTCAGCCAGAAACACAGTCCCACCCTTCGAGACAGACATCTGCTCAAATATAAATTTCCTGTTTATTGAGGCTTCTGCTCTATTGAAGTAAAGGCCCCGATACGGCCGAACAAGTCCATCATTATAAACCTTGTTACGGTGACAGTCCCCTGTGTATTGTTTAACTGCAAACGGAACACAAATACACCAAACCCCTGCAGTATCTGCTTCACGGTGCATGACTCTACCGTGCATCATGCCACTTGCAATTTGATGGCAATCTACCAAATGACAGAAAAGACTTCATCCTCAGAGGGCTATGCAAATGAGCGCAGGCTCTGAACAATGGGGTGAGAGGACACAGCCTGTCCTTTGCTCTCCCTCCCCCACATCCTTCCCAGAAAGCATTCCCCAGGGTAATTTCTTAGTGGCAACTGGTGAATTATCCAAATACAAATGACCAGTGTTCAGTCCCACAAGCAGGGCTGCTTCAGATGTACTAAACCGGGTGGAATCACTTTCTCCTGCTCTCTGCTCTCCAGGCTGGAGGATTGCTGGCAGCACAGCCCCCTCAGACCCTCATTAAGCCCTCTTAATTGCTTTCCTCAGCTTTCTTTTCCTTTTATTTCAACCTCAGAGGCGAGGGCTAATCTGTTCTTAGTGATGCTAGATAAAGACAGGAATCCAGTCTTTCCACCCCCCTCTCCCCCAAGTTTTCACACATCCTGAGGAAAGCCTGCCTTTTCATTTTGGTAAGGTCTAAACCAGTGGAGAAGAGGTCTGGATGGAAGCTGAGTTATTTTATCACCAGTCACATTTTCTTGGTCTCTCTCTCTGGCTCTGGCTCTCCTGGGAAGATTTATTCACAAACGGTTAGAATCAGAGCTGGAAGTCTCCAGGAATCATCCACCCCACTCGCTGGTCTCCAGTGGATTCAATCAACTGGCTCTTCTGGGTCATGGCCCATTCTTGTCAGGGCTGCTTCTGAAGGCAGGACCCGGGGACAAGCAGTCATTAGCAGTTGCTGGGGAAGAAGCTGGGAAGGGTTGGGCTCTGAGTATATACGTGGCCATGCCAAGCAGAGAAGCAGAAGGCTGGGGAAGGCAGCAAGAGTTAGGAATGGTGGCCAGATTTTGGAGGGGTTACTTCCAGTGAAATGATTGCCTACCTTGCCAAGATTTAGAGAGCGCGGTTTAGCAACAAACCTTCCTTCCTTCTTTCTTTCCCTCCCTTCTTTCCCCCTTCCTTCCTTCTTCCCTTTTCCTCCCTCTTTTACTTTCTCCTTCCCTTCCTCCCTCCCTCCCTCTTTCTTTGCTTGTCTCCTCCTTCTTCCCTTTCTCCTTCCCACCTCTCCCCTTCCCCCTTCCTTCTGAAAGAAGACAAAAATTGTCTAGGCAGCTTAGGGGTGATGAATCCCAAAGTGAATAGCTTTCTCTTGACTAAGTGTAGGAATTGTCCTTGGGCCTGTAGGGAAAAATATAGGTCACTGCACTTTACTATAGGTCAGAGATGTCAGAAGGAGCTGGCCTTTCTTTATTTCTGTCCTTTTAGGGAGTTCTCCCACTCCTTTCCTAGAGAATTAAAAAATTCCTGATCCAAGACTCCTAGCATCAGGAATAAACTGGCTAAACCAGCCACCTATCCATGGTGCTCATAAAAACCTGTGATCTTGGTCTTCCTCATGTAGCTACTCCCTGTAAAAAACCCATAACTGAGTCTCGAAGTGGACTTCTCAAAGCCCCTCTTGCCTCTCTGGGCCAGAGCTCCACTCCACTTCCCTCTCATGTTCTAGGCTTTAGTTCCCCAGGCCCTTCTCTTCCCCCTCCTAAAGCTCTAAGCTACAATGAAATCTTTCTGAACCTTATCCTCTGGTCTGTGGATTTCATTCTTTGAATCCATAGGACAAGGATTAGGGAACACCACAAATTATTGGTGTGCTGGCATACAAGGAACCCCAAAATTTTGGTATCATTTCCTATCCTTCCTTTCTTCATCATGCAGCCCAGGTGGTCTCAAACTTGTTATGTAGCCAAGGCTGGCTTTGAACTCTTGATTCTCCTGTCTGCAAGTACTGGGATTGCAGGTGCATGCCACCACACATGGCTGCCAATAACTTCCTTGAGAAAATGTCTGTTTGTTTTGAGACAAGGTGGCCTGGAACTTTCTGTGGAACCTGGCTAAGAGGCACAGAGGATATAAGGTTAAAGGAAGTTGATGCCGGCCTGAAACCCCAATAACCTCTGAGTTTATCTGAGTTTATCTTAGACTGCTATGTGTTTCTCAAAGCCTCCTTCTTAATCCTAAAACTCCAGCCCCCCGGCAGGCCACAGTGAGCCCTGAGACAGACAATTCAAGGCCTTAGCTCACCCCAGCTGTAATAACAAACCTGGATAATAAAAGTCTAAAGGTCACAGTTCCTCTGCAGCCACCTCCATCCTATACATGTCTAGAATCACGTAAAAAGCCCCCTCAACTTATCTATGCAAACTAGGCATCCACAGGTTACTGGCCCCTGCCAATCCATTCATGAAACATCCATAGACTACCCTGCCCCTACCAATCCCCTTGCTGCCTATGCCCCTACCTCTGCCTTTTCCTCTACATAAATAACCTTTATCTGTACAATAAACGAGAGCTGTCCACTGCCATGTTCTCCTGGGTGTCTATGCCCGTCAGCCTACTGCTGTCCCAAGACTCTGCCCACTCAGCTCTGTGGATGAACCAGAGTGTTAGTGTACAATGACTCCCCAAGTAATCCACGGACTACAACTTTCTATATAGACTAGGCTGGTTTTGAACTCGTAGCGGTATTCCTGTCTCTTCCTCCTGAGCATAGGCATTCCATGTATGTGTCACCAAGCCAGGTCTTGAAAAATATCCAATGATTATTTTTTCCTTTTCAGACATAATCTTCCTTTCATTATTAAGCACCTAGTTTTTAAGCAAGGGAGAGTGGAATTTATTAAATTGCATAACTTCCTTAATAAAATAACTCAAATTTTGGAGAGGATAAAACATGGAAAAACATTCTATACAGTGGTTTAATTCTGTTTTTCAATTGATTAATTTTTGTGTGTGTGTGAGACAGGAGAGAGAGAGAGAGAGAGAGAGAGAGAGAGAGAGAGAATGAGAATGCCAGGACCTCCTTCATCTGTTAAACTACAGATGTATATGCCATTTTGCACATCTGGATTTTTGTGGGTAGTAGGGAATTGAAACTGGGCTGCCAGGCTTTGCAAGCAAGCTCCTTTAACCATCTCCTAGCACTAATTACATTTTAAATTATAAAGTCTTGAAATATCTACAGAGTGAATGAGCGCATCCTTAAATTCTTCTAGGCTAGTTGAACCTTAGGAGTTAAAAACAACAGGTTCTTTTGTCAATTAAGAGAGAAAATAGTCTCTTTGGAAGGCAAATGATTTTTGTCTTGAGGAACATTTGGTTTTGAAGAAAATCTGTTTTTCAAAAGAAACAGTTCATTTTTTCAGGATGAGGAAATGGCTCAAGTTTTTCTTTATATGGCTTAGAAGTATCTCTGGAGATTACAAAACTAATATCCTATAGAAGCATATACATGCTTTGTAAACTTATACAGTGCAGAGAAATTCTGTAGAATTTATGCCTTTTCATTGTTTCTGGGGCCAGAGACTGTTAAGTTTAGGCTAATTTTTACAAGGATGGGCAGGGAAGAATAGCATGTGTGTGTATGTGTGCATGTGTGTGCCTGTGTGTGTGCATATGTGTATGTGCGTGCGTGTGCATGTGTGCATGTGTGTGTGTGTGTGTGTACTTTTTTGAGACTGGAACATTTCATCTAACCATGGCAATCACTAAGTATAAATTTTTCTTTGAATGTTAGTTCATTAATTCTTCCTAAGTGGTATCAGAACCTATAGCTCTGTAATTTTTCTGACATTAAAATTTCTTTTCTATGATTATTATTTATTTGTATATGTGTATGTGTATGGTGTGTGTGTTGGGAGGGCTCACTTGTGGAGATCAGAGGACAATGTTGGGGTGTTTCTCCTCTCTTTTCACCCTTTTAAGACAGAGTCTCTCTTGTCACTGCAGCTTGAGAGCTTACGGATTCTCCTGCCTCCACTTTCTTTTGCTGTAGGCACATTGGGATTACAGACATGTGCACTGCTTGCTACCAGCTTTACATGAGTGCTGAGGTTGAACTCTGGTTGAAAGGTTGGCAACTGATTTAACTGCTGAACCATCTCTCCAGCCCCCTGACATTTTCCCCACAGATGGTTTAGGACACTGGTGAGGAACAGTTAAACAGTCATCCCTGTGCTACAAACAGTTGGAGGAGACAGAAAAAAAAATACATGATTCCTTCTCTTAAGAATATTTGCCTCTGGGGTGGCTCAGTGCTGAAGTGAGAATTTAGCAGGTTTAATCCTTGGATTTGATTGCCAGCACCAAGGCAAAACCAAACAAAAGAATATTTATTTCTTAATATCAAGATGGAATATATGCATAGAGAGGATATTTACAAATATTTATTTATTTATTTATTTATTTGAGAAATAGTGAAAGAAAGAGAAAGAGGCAGACACAGAGAGTGAATGGGCATGCTTGGGCCTCCAGCCATTCATTATAAATGAACTCCAGACACATGCACCACCTTGTGAATCTGGTTTTACTTGAGTACTAGGGAATTGAACGTTGGTCCTTCTGCTTTATAGGCAAATACCTTAACTGCTAAGCCATCTTTCCAGTCCATGAAGGACATTTTAATGACAAATGTATTTATCAGCATTTTTGTATTAATAACCATTAATTATAGGTACCATTTCCAGTGGTTTCTATGCACTATAAATTTTATAAAACATTGAATATTTTAGGTGCATGTGTGTGTAATGTATAAATATGTATGGTGTATGCATGCATGTGTGCAAATGTGTACATCCCATGTACATTCATGTGGGGGCCAGAGGAGAACATCCTTATACTTGGTTGGCCAGCACTCTTACCCCCTGAATTATTTTCCCAGCAAAATCATTGGATATAAAATTTTATTTATTTAGGGCTGGAGAGAAGGATCACTGGTTAAGGTACTTACTTGCCTGCAAAGCCTAACAACCCAGGTTCCATTCCCAGTACCCAGATAAAGATAGATCCACAAAGTGGCCCATGCATCTGGAGTTCATTTGTAGCTGCTGGAGGCCCTGGAGTGTCTATTCTCTCTCTCTGTCCATCTCTCCTTTCTCTTTCTCTGTTTTCAAAAAATTGGTAATTTATTTATTATGCATATATGTATATGTACGTCAGGGTTTACATGGGCATGGATGTGTATTCATGTGTATAGAGGCCAGAGGACAAGTCAAGTGCTATTCTTCAGGAGTGCCACCACCTTTTTAGAGACAGGGTTTCTTATTGGCCTGGAGCTTGCCAAATAGGGTAGAATCACTGGCCAGAGAGTCCCAGACATTTGTCTCTTCATCTTCAGTGCTGGATTTATAGGCACACAGCACCATGTCTGACATGTTTTTACACGGGCAGTGGGAATCAAACTCAGATCCTTATGCATGCAAGGCTGTTTACTGACTGAGCTATCTCCCCAAGCCCCCAAATCTCTGTTTAGCAGATGAGGAAAGTGTTGGTTAGAGAAGTCATGTGACCTCTCCATAGTAACCTCATTGGGAAATGACAGAGTCAAGATGGGTGTCTGGCTGGGTCTGACTCCCATGCCTGACATCACTCTTGCCCACCATCATGCCTCCAGGAGCAGCGACTGTGCGTGTCTTGCGTATGACCTTATCCTGGCACTTGAACGTGGTTTGAGAAGTGGAAGTACTTAAGGCTGATTTTGCAGATGGACAGAGCTCTGCTAAAGCTCAGAAAAGAAGTATCCTGTTGCAAACCAGGAAATAGGTCATTGGGTTAAATTTATTTTCTCTGAAATAGCCTTTGTAGACTCTTCTTCCCGGGGCATATGGTTCTACTTTATTTAGTTTCTGTACCTGACAAGCTGAGCCTGATTTTGAGTAGAGGGGGATAGAGTTTGGCTCTTCCAAGCCCTGGAGACCCCCAGTGCCTGGTTCTTTCCTGCTCAGCTGATCTCAGAGACTCTATAGCACCAGGGAGAGCGAACCATACTTTGTACTGCCTTATGCCTTCATGAGCTCAGGCTGGGAAATGCGACTTATTATCCCTCATTAGAAGATCAGTCTAATTTACAGGCTGTAGAATGAAGTTAGGAGCGTGCTGCACTTTTGAACTCATCACTGAGTATATTTAATCATACCAAACGCGGCTGGTACAGCAGGTGTACTGGGGACTTGAACTCAGAAGGGGCCATGGGACAGAAATGTCAGTGTGGTAATGTAATTCCCTCGACTTCTAGAGTCAGAGTCCTCCTCCAACTTGGAACATCTGTTCATATTTGTTTATCAAACCCTGGGGGGCTCATTTCTCCCAAATCATGCTCAACTTCATGAAATTGTCATTTTAAGGATGGGTTTCTGCCACGCTGTTGAAGATGAGTGGCATGTTGAGAAAAAGCACAGGGGGTGGGGAAGATCGTGACACACCAGCCCCTTTCATTTGCTGCAGGTGATTAGAGTGAAAATGATCGTGGACCCTTGCGGGCTCAGGAGCTCCCGGGTGAGGGGGAATGACTGGACTTCCAATATTGTTTGAAACTTAGCCTCTGGGAGGAGGACGACCAGATCAGAGAATGAGCAGTGAGACCAGGGCTGGAGATGGAGCTGCTGCTGCTCTGAGAGTCGGTTCAGTGACCTGTTACACAACACAGACCCCCATGCTGGGTGGGTGGCTTAAACCACAGAAGTTTATCATCTTCAGAGAGAGCAAGGTGTCAGCAAGGTTGTTTCCTCTAGAGGGCTGTAGGGAGAATGACTCCCTGCATCTCTGAGGTTCCCTGGTTTATAGCTGCTATACTAACTAGTCTCTACTTGCATCTTCCAATGGCCCTCCTCCTGTGTTGAAGTTATTCATCATAGTGGACTGGAACCCATCCTGATGACCTCATTTCTTGACCATGTTCAAAAACCTCTCTCCCAATGTAATTATATCCTGAGGTTATTTATTTATTATTTTCAAGGAGAGATAGATAGAGAGATGGAGCAATATATAGATAGATGGAGAGAGGGAGGGAGAATTGGCACACCAGATCCTCTTAATTCTATAAATGAGCTCCAGATGCATGCACCACTTTGTGCATCTGACATTACTTGGGTGTGGGGGGATCGAACCCAGACCAGCAGGCTTTGTAAGCAAGGACCTTTAACTACTCAGCCATCTTTCCAGCCTCTGCTTATAGAGTTAGTTAGGATCTCACTCTAGCCCAGGCTAACCTAGAATTCACTCTGCAGTTCCAGACTGGTCTTGAACTCGCTGAGATCCTCCTACCTCCCAAGGGCTAGGATTAAAGGCTTGTACCATCATGATACAGAGGAATGTAAAAAGAAACATTTTTTTTAAAGAAAAAAAATGAGTGTGCACTCTTTTCTCAGCACTGGGCTGGACTCTTATGAGTGCTGGGATGAAGTTGACCTTGTTGAGGTAATTCTGATGTCTTCTTCCAGTGGGCCTGGTTGTCACCTGGAAGGGCACATGAGTTGCAGCATTTATAGTCACTCACAAGGACAATTGGACTTTACTAGCTCTCATTGGTTTCTTCTCACTAATGTCTTTAGCAGTTGACAAAACCCAATGTGGAATATATGGACTTCGCTTCTCTGCCTACGAGGGACGAAGTCTCCACCAATGGTCAGCTGCCACAGAGAAGGTAGGCATTTACTGATTAGTATTGGCTCATGTGCAAAGACAGCAGCTTAGTAAGAACATTGTGAAAAATCGCTTGTTCACTTACCCAGTAGGCGTTTAACTTTTTCGGTGATGAGGACTTAGCAGTCACATGCTCTCAGTACTCTGATGAGTTTTGAGTCTCCCTAGTGTCACCTTCAGCTGCAAGAAGAAGCTTTTCTGATCAAAAGTGCTAATTCAGTCAGAGAGCAGTTTGCTACCCCCATAACAACCATCCCACTATTGCACAGTGGGCACATCTGTGTTATGTTATGTAGCTTGCAGGGTCCACTGCTGGGAGAGACTGCGCTGTGGAGCACTTCCCAGAACTACGGCAGCTAGCCACAGGGAGGAAGCTCCCAGCTCAGAGACAGCTTGATTTCTAAGTGTCAACCAAAGCATGTGGTGTCTTCATCAAGTTCCGGTGGGCTAACAAGAGCATTGCCAATTATTTTGGGGACTTTAGGTGCCTCTCTGACCAACAACTTTAGGATTCTTGGAGTACTTTTTTAAAAAATACTTTTATTGGCTTAGAATTATATATATGTATATATATATATAAAACAATATGCTCAGTATCATAGGTTCTTAGATAAAGCCATTGAATCCATGATGAAAATCCCTCATATGCATTAGGTATTCTCCCCCCATGACTCTTACATTCTTTCCGCCCCCTCTTCTGCAAATTTCCCCGAGTCATAGTGGGTGAGTTTAAATTTTGCATAGTTATTAGGTTTTTAAGAGTCTTGTAAATTTGTATTTTTTGGTTCTTTTTAAAGTAGTTTTTGTAGGTATTAAACTTTTTCTTTCACACAAAAGCCATCATATAAACATGACAAAAGTCAGAGCTTTTATATTTATTCTTCTTTCCTCCCCCACCCAGGTAGGGATTGTCTCTAGCCCAGGGTAATCTGGAATTCAATATATAGTCTCAGAGTGGCCTCAAACTCACAGTGATCGTCCTACCTTTGCCTCCTGAGTGCTAGGATTAAGGGATTAAAGGCACATGTCACCATGCCCAGCTCTTCATTTAATTTCTAAAGCACTATTGCATGTGAATATTAACTCAAAAACAATAACAAGTGGTGAGGATATTATGATTACAGTCCTTCATTTACTCACTACTGCATATAAAATGCCAAGCAGTAGGTGATGTTCACTTACTCTATTAAAAGTCATTACCTCTAGGATGATGTCACCATCCTCCTATGTTTCTCCATTGTCACCGAACCATCTTTCTTGATTTGGATCAACATCTACTAATGCTACTGGATCCATTTCATCAGGCTATTCTGTTTCCTTCCTCTCACCAAGGAGTTTCTCCAGCAATGAGGGTTTATCAGGAGAGAGAAAACCATTTTCAGGAAAGTTTAATTTTTTCAAAACACATCTGTGTTCACTCATTTAGTAAACACTTACTTAGCATACATGTATGCACCAGGTTTATGCTACATACCAGAGACACAGAAAGGCATGGAAGAAATTTCTGACTAAAAGATAGACACTCAGGTATATACTTGCAGGAAGACTTCATCCTAAAGGCAGATGGTTGAGGTTCTTGAAGCCTCAGGTTGATGGCTATAATGACAGTTACAATGGAGGCAGGGGGATGGCAACATTGATTCGACTGTGATTTTACTCTCCATAGATGTAGTTTCTTACTCAGAAAATAAAGATCTACAAACAAGGCTAAGCATCATGTAACCAAAATCCCAGCGATGGAGCCCAAGGCAGTGAGGAATCCTATCCTCTTCACCTCGGGAGCCCACTGGTGGAGTCCAAAGCAAGTGCTGAGGTTTCCCCAGGGGATGGTGCCAACAGCAAGCTATAACCAGACTCACAGACAGTAGCATGGGCGTTGGCTCCACGGGAGGGTTCTGTGTTGGTTAGAGATGTGAATGCAGTAACTTCAGTGGACGGTGCTGCTTCTCCCAGCAGCATCACAGGGCTGTGTGTTTAGGAGGGAACTTTCTAGCACAGAAGGTGTGACTCCTTGGGCTGGGCAGGAAAACTGCA
>PVHP010041120.1:0-15563 GCA_004024765.1 Zapus hudsonius | reverse complement strand
CCTTAGAACACATTATAATTTGTATTTTCTTTCCTTTACAACCTCCTAAAAGTAAGAAGTTGCAAACTAATACCTCGATCTCATTCTTCTTTTTAAAAAATTCTTCTATCAGAGGGGAGTGTGGAAGACAGCACCTACATGCACTCTCCCCCTTGGAATTCCTTCTTTATGCACAAGCTCTTTCTGGAGGTACAGCCTCAATTACATGTCTCATTGCCCACAAGTAAGGCCACAGCTGTGTATGAGCCTGTCTTGTTTGTACTATTTTTAGGAATTTCAATAGGTTCTTTAATTCCTCAGTCATTTGGAGGTCATATAACTACTAACACAGTAGACCTTATCAAAACATTTTGCCACCCCCAAACTTTGTAAAAGGAAGAAGACCACCCCAGGATTTCTTCTAAGGTTGCTCTACCCTCAGATGGCTCATTCAAGCTTACACTTACCAGCCACAGCAGGGAGTAAGACACTGCCTCTCCAACACAGAGGCACATTGTCTGACACCACACAGGCGGCCAGAGCAGATTGTCCCCACAGACTCTCCTCCCTCAGATGCATGTCCTGTCACCCTTGTCACACCTTGCAATTGGTGGCCATGCAATCGCTCCTCTCCACCATCTTTGGTTCTTTAGTCCCTATCTGGGCACTAATTGTGCTGCATGACTTCTCCTGAGGAGAAGTGAATAAACGTCTACTTGCCTCAGGGTACCACTGACAGTTCTACCAAAGTCTAACGTGGTGAACTACTGGTGTTTTGGAGTTGCTAACAGGAGCATAGATGAGCTGTTACTTAAAAGACCATAAGCAAATCGAAGGCACCAACATAACCAAAAAGCTTGTGCTTTTGTGGGCATGTGTGATATGTGATGACACAAAACTGTGCCCCCAACTTGCAAGAAACTCCATGGAAAAGGTCCTTCTATTCCTAGAAAAACTTCTTTTATAACTCTGGGGTTTGAACTAGGTGTCCCCATAAACTCATGTGTTCTGAATACTTGAACCCCAGCTGATGGCAGTTTGGTGGAGTCTTTCCTGGAGGAGGTTTGTTGTGGGGAATGGGTTTAGGGGTGTTATACCCAGCTTCTCCCCTTTACTCTCCTGCTACTATTTGCCAACTGCTGAGGCAAAAGTAATGCCCAGCTTCTGCTCAGGCCATCCTTGGCCCTTCCATCATGGAGCTTGAGACTGTCAACCAAAAATAAATCCTCTCTTCCCATCAGCTGCTTTTAGTTAGGTGCTTTAACAAAAAAAAAATGAGAGGGTAACTACAATAAGCCCTGGTGAGAGGCTTTGTAAACCTTATAACTTTCTGAATATGAATCACATGGTCAAGATTATCACAGAAATGAACCCACTTCTGGTAGTGACACTTCTCATTATTGGGTCAAAATGGCTGACCAAAAAAAAAAAATCAGTTTAGATTAGATTCTTAGAGAAGAAGAGCTTATTTAACATAAGTTCAAGTTACATATTCTTATCATGGGAGGGAAGGCACAAAGGAAGAAGCATAAGGCATCTGGTCACGTTGCTTCTGCAGTGAGGAAGTGGAGCGCTGAGCTATGCATGCTTGTATCTGCTATTTAGCCAGCTCTAGCCTCTCAGGACCCCAGCCCTGTGGGATGGTCCCATCCACAATTAAGGTGGGTCTACCCACCCCATAAAATTGTCACATAAATGCCTAGAGTCTTGTCTTTCTGGCTCCTGTCAAGCTGACAATCAATATAGCCCATCATAGTTCCACTGGCCTTATGTCCAGAAATCAGCTAATCTGTCTCAAGGACTGAATTAAAGTGATCTCCAAGCTGAGATGTCTGCAGAGAATTCAATTTGTGCTCCCAAAGCTTGAGGCTCTGAAGGTGATTCACTGTGGTAGAATGTTTTACTTGACCAAGATGACTTAACCTATATTAAATTTTCTGAAACAGACAAATATCTTCTGAGACTTCACAATCAATTGACAGATGTTTGCTTAATTGGTGCATATTGGTGAACTTTTTACAAATGATTCTCACCTAAGTCAATTGTTTCCACTTAACAAAAACTAGTCTTTAGTATATTTCAGTACCATTTTCTTCTTGTTACAAAATAAAGACCAGATTTATATAGCAAAGCTAGAAGAAACTTCCATACTTCATAGTTTTATTGAAAGAAAAGTCTCTCGATGCTTTGAACCCAGGGGAAAACTAGCTCAATAAGCCCTTTACAGTGAAGAGAGAAGACAGACTATGACAATTCTTACTGGTAAAAAGCAGCCACCCTGTTGTTCTGTTAGAATTACTAGTTGAACTACCAACACTTTCCTCCCCAATAGAATGCTATTCTATCACCCAAGTGGGTTTGAAGCTCTTTAAAGGAGACACAACTGCTCTCATTCAGACAGTTATAGGCATATTTGGTAAGTATATATTGTAATTTGGAAGAGACAATGTAATTAATGTCCCATAGGCATGTGTCAGGTAGTATCTGTGGTGTACATTGAGAAATGTTCTACTACCTTGAGCAAAACCTAAGAAATGAAAAATGCTACAGTGAAAATGTGCATGCATAGTAAACCAAATAGTAGCAATTTTTGTGTTTTTTATGTGTGTGGTGTGCACGTGTGTGTGTATGTGTGTGTGTGTGTGTCTGTGTATCTGTATGCTTGTGATTGCACGAGTACCTACTGGGGCACATGCACACTCACACACATGTGGAGGTCAGAGAACAACTTTGGGTATCATTTTCTGATGTCCTATGGACCCCTTTGTTTCAAATTTAATTTTATTCTTTTAGTTAGCATACAGAGATTTTGGTATCATTCATTCTGGCATTTTACTATTAGCCAGAGCCCTAAGATATCTCAGGGCATTCCAGTGAACCACAGGAACTTCCTCCCTCAGCTTCTTCAGGACTTTCTTATAATGTCTACCCACCCTCTGGATCAGACTGGGAAAACCTAGAAGCAAATTATCAGTGGCTCAAGGTCTCAGAGTAAATGGAGAACCAGTTGAAGATTAAAACCTTGCCAATGAGGATGGAAGATAGAAGAGCATGTAGCCATGGAATTTTCAGAGGAAAGAGGGTATGTCTCCAGTAAGCCTGTAGTCTCACCAAGGACAGACAAAACTATCCTCCTTACGAGAGGAGATGAAGCAAAGAGCATGGGTGAGCTTCCTGATTGACTTTCCGAGATTTCAGAACACCTTATTATTAAATCCCTAGATGCTAAACTCCATCTAAGCAGGAATCTGATACAAGTATTTCAACAAGAATACATTCCAAGATGGTATATTCAATCAAGCATCTATGGTTGATGAAAGAAATGAGGCATGATATAAAGACATGATCATTACATACATGTTTCTTGCTGTCTTGAAATACTGGTTACTAGATTTTTATCTACCTCGAGAATTGAAAAGTAAAAGAGAGAAAGAAGACTGGATGCATCAAACAGAGGATTCTGAAATACACTGATTCCTCATGAAAGGGAATTACATTGATAAAGTTCACCTAGTTTCCCAGAAACCAGACACAGAAGAGATAAATAGCACCTGATAGACAGATGTTTCTCTGCGAATTAGCACAGAGATGGGTCATCAGAAAAGGCAATCTGTGACAAGCGAGAGAGGAATGACCAGCAGTGATGGGAATACTGTCACTGAAAATGCATCAGTTCACTTCTCTATTGTCACAAGTTTGTGTTTTCAAAACCACTAGACCCATGTGTGTGCAGGTCACATAGGTAAGCAGCTGGCCTCCTCAGAATCTCTGATGTACTACTTGAACCATGCCTTTAGGACATTAATATCATGCCTTGTTTCTCTTCCTTATTGGCAATTCTTGATATTTCTCACACTAAAAACACAATATATATTTGCCCAACATAATGGAAGATTTCATGCCTAGAATTGTATGAAAGAAAACAATTGCACTTTCTTCTGAGTAGCTTCAAATCCATACAGACAACACAGATTAGTCTCGTGGGATAGACGAGCGACAATAGGGTTTCAAGTTCCCAGGCAGGGGGCTGCTTTTCTAACAGGAGAAATTTTCGTGGTTTTTTCTTCCCTTTAATCTGCTCTGAGCAACTTTTTCTAGGGTCCAAGGAATTTGGGAGCTTTTCTAGCAAAACAACTATGAACTATGAAAATTTCCTCTGACTTTGATATATAACTTGGTCATTATTTTGTCACAACAACAAAAAAAAAATAATACAAGAAGAAACCACTGGAGGCAAATTTGGGATGAACTGGAAAACCCTGACTTAGGTGAGAATAATGTTTGAAAGGTTCATAGTTAAACAGTGGTTAATGGGAATAGTTCATTTCAGAAAATATGTGTTAGTTTTCAAATTTTCTAAAGTAGATAAAATATGTATTATAGCACTTATTGGGTGAAAAAATCAGGTAATTTCTATGGGAGGAAAATACATTAGGGGTGAAATCCAAAGCTATCCTTTTTTTCTCCCCACCCACTTTCTCCAGATAGGTTACCACAGAACTAAGAGATAGGAACAAACATCTCCTCCACAAGGGTCATGTTGATGTCTTGTGACCCAAGGTAGCATTCTCAGTTCACACACTCAACCCCACTCCCTCTACAGATTTCTATTCACTCGGTCAAAGAAAGGCAGTCATTAGCAATCAGCATTGGGAATCAGCCAAAAGTACCATCCTCATGGCAGAAGTGTACAAGGCACACTGAACCCAACTAAGGCAAAGACTTCCCCCACCTCCACCAAGCTGCAAGTGCTAGCAGGGAAGAGCAAAGCCTGTCCAAGCAGTAAGTGAAAGACTCTGCCAACTTGATTGAATGAGTCTCCATACTCCCTCCTAAAACTTAAATAGAAAAGGAAGAAGGTTATTGAGTCTTTAAAGACCCTAATGAGTGGTCATACTAAGCCTCAGGAAGGGGCCATATTTCAGAATCTACACATCTCTAGCCAAAGCGTACCAGCTTCCACTATACACAAACTATCAGTAAGCATAGCAAGCAGGAGACATCACTGCTATGAGGTCAGGTAATTCTGTCTGGTGGGAAAGATAATTATTTTCAAGACAGTAAGGCAGGACCTTCAGCAAGAACTACCGAGAATTTGTGCCTTTGTAGATCTGCCTTCATAGGCAATCCGATTGTTCTGCCTAAATACCAAGGGATTTCATATTTATCCTTAAAACCCCAAAATGTCAACAGCTTTATCTAAATGTAGGTCATCTTTCATCATTTTGCTTTATCCTTCAGTCTCCACATAGCAAATTGTTTTAAAACTTCTTTGACAATGTGTATGTCCTTTTCCTTATTCTATCATATGTCCTACTTTTGCAGAGAAGATATATATCCTGGATGTCTCTTGTCTTGAGTTTCCATGTATCACTTCTATGGGTTTTGTATACATGTTTCAGCTTTTCCTGTTGATTTTGATAGGATACAATCTTCAATTCACTGTCGCTTTTGTAATTAAAGAAATACACTGAAGGAATCTTTCCTGTTCTTAACATCACTTCCTGTTTAGCACACTAAACATTGTAGGGGAACAACATATACCTAAATGCTACTGAGAAAACAAAATACTGTACTTCAAAAAATTGTTGTTTTCTGGTTGTTTTGAGACAGAGTTTGATGTAACTCAGGCTGTCTTTCAACTCCTGATTCCCCTGCCTTTACCTCCCAAGTCCACTACCACGCCCAGTACATCTTAAAATTATATATTATACTTTATCCAAATTTTATCTGATAGACTCCTGCATTTTAAATGATAAAATGAGCATTGCCTACTGGTCTGTCTCTCTTTTTCAAATATATTTTATTTATTTACAAAGCAGAAAGAGACTGCAAATGAACCACAGATACCTGTGCACTTAGTATATCTGGGTACTGGGGAATTGAACCTGGATCATTAGGCTTTGCACATAAGTGCCTTAGCCACTGAGCAATCTCTCCAGGCCTGGTCTTCCTCTCATTGATCATCACTGATATAAATGAAAATAGGAAATAAGATTTGCTCGCTGCTACATTCCAAAACACAGATTGATTAGTCTCCTCTTTTGTCATTAAATAATAAAAGTAAAATAGATAGTAAATTTATCTCTGTATATTTAAGATAATATGTTAAGAAAACATAAAGTCCCAAGTCTAACAAACAGATAGTAATTCAGAATAGTCAAAAATACATAGAAGGCATTAACAATGTTGGTAAATAAACACTGTCTTTCCAACCTTTGTGCACCAAACCTGAATAATAATGACTAAACTGACCATTCCAGTAGTGTTTTGGAACATAACAACTAAATAGGATATTCTAGCTACTCTTCCATTTGCTTAGCTAAACATGCTGACAAAAAAATTAAAAAGCTGTTCCCCAAAACCAGCAAACTAACTATGAAATAAAGCCATTGAGCTGCCTTGTTTTGAAAAACCATTAAACACTTCCAAACAAAATATGAACAATATAAGTATAGTAGGTATGTTGATTGATAGTTTACTATTTGTAGAAAAGGAAGGTGTATTTTGTGCATGTAAAAACTGAGGACAGCCTAACAAGATCAGAAAGAGCGATGCCTCCCTGGCAAGAGATGAACCACCCATGGCACATTAGCTAGGGCCCGTGTGAAACCACAGAGGAAGTGACAAGATGAGCAAGATGGCTCCCACAGCCAGCCTGACAACCTGCACCAGGATGATGGAGACAGACACTGAGGATGCTTAAAATATCCCAAAGCAGAATTCCAGAAGCTGCTAAGAGCTCAACCCTACAATAGACTAAATTCACCCACCATGGCTCAGGTAAATTTGCAGTAGAGGGGGCAGAAAGATTGTAAAAGCCATGGTTGGGGGGGGAATACCCAGAGGCCTTGCCCATCCCCCAGTAACTGACTGCTACATGAACAACTCCTAGCTCTCAACCCCATAGTGCATACCAGTAATCCCACTGAGGAGGGTCCTCATGGGATGGAAATTCCTCATGGAATGAGAAATGATGGTACCAACACATGATGTGTCCATACAAAGTTTCTACTTAATAGATAGCAATTAATAAAACAACTCAAAAAAAGCAAGACATAACTACTTTTAATGTTTGGATAAATATCCCTCCACATTCTCTCTAGATTTATTTATACACATAGCTAAATCCAAGCAACTTTGAATGAGGGAATATATATGTTTATTTTCATGCACATTCATCCATGTCAATAAATATGGATCTATACCATTTGTGGTGGCCACAGATTACCCAATTATACTTAGGTACTATAATTTACTAACCAAGCTAAAGTGATGTTTGGATGGCTTCCAACTGATACTATTATGAATAATTCTATGATCCTGATGATATACTTCTTGGACATAAATTCTTCCCCTTTTGTGATTACATTCTACAAGTGGGATTTCTGGATCACACAGCAAGTATATTTTATATATTCCTATTACCAGATGGCCTGTCAGAAAAGTTATACATATTTAAATGCTATGAACACAATTGAAAGTGTAGTATAGTAACCCTATACCCTCATCATCACAGATTATTGATTATTTAGTGATATTTAATGATTTGATTGGAGGCCAGTCATTTGTAAAGTTTGTCATTTTTAATGTTATTTATTTGATGAATAATACTTTGAATGTTTTGCAAGTAACAGCAGTTGAGCTAAGCACTGAGGGTTTGATGATCAACAAAAGAAGTCTACCTGTGACCTCAGAAACATTCTTTGAGGTGGCTGGAGAAATCGCTATATCAACAAGTGAATAAAATAACTACATATTAAAACCAGTAATATGAAGAAAATAAGGATATTTTGAGAAAAGCTGAGACCTAATTTAGATAGGAGAGATAAGAAGAAGAGAACATGTGCTCCAGAGGGAATGGTAGGATGCAGAGTAGAAGGCAGGAGAGATTGCAGTATGTTCAAGAAGGAAGAGGAGATGTGGTCAGGCAGAGTTCAGAAGAGCAGAGTTCTGAGTGGTCAGCAGAAACAAGAATTTGCTCAGCCTTTAAGGACCACAAGACGGAATCTGCATTGTGTGAGTTCTGTAAGAAAACCTTGAAGGACATAAACCATGGTACAATTAGGTTTGCCTTCTAAAGGTCTTCCTGCTCACTCTGAAGGAATCTTGAGTTAGAACAATGTGCAGCAGGAAGGCTACACTAAAGTAGAGAAGCCTGGGTGGGAACAGTTTCAGGGCACATGAATGTCAAGGAGTACATTTTGTGGTATTAAAGTAAACATCTTTGTATGCATATGAAAAATTTACATATAAACACATTACGGCTGGATAGTATAACTTTGAGGCTCTGATGAAGGACATATATTTGGGAGTCTCAACATAGAAATGGCATATATTGAGATTTTGTAGGACCTACTGGAGAATGGCCAATATTAAGAAGTGATTTTTTTAATTTTGAATTTAAAATTTCTGAATTTAAAAATATAATCAAAGATGAAATACTACTTGATAGACTGAGAATATTTTAATTAAAAACAGTCACATGAATGCACTACAAGAGGTCGTTAAATATCCAGCACTAAATCAGAATAAACTGTCATTGTTCCTCTTTGAGTTGTGACTGCTTTATACTTTGGATGCATCATAACTACTAGACCAATGAGAGAATCAAGAAGCTACCTCAGCCCCAGGATGTAGGTTGAGCACCCCAAAGGGAGGCTAGAAGGTGGTCATGACAGTGAACTGTCCTCCCATGTTCCCTCTCCGTGATCAGCATGCTGACATTCTGCCCTATGGTGGCTGCTAGCAGCTGCTCTCTGAGAAGCTCCTCCATCCATCTGTATCTGGAAACAAGAGTGCATCTAGGCATTGCAGCACTCACTCACTTCTGGCTCTTGGATCCAGGTAAACACCAGCCCTCCTAGCAAGGCCCATCTCTGCTAGGAAAGTTGCCACTAATAAGTATTGTTTTCCCCACTGACATACGATTGAGAAAGGAGAGTTGGGGAGGAGACTGCTGATAAGGAACATTAGTCTGTATTGTAAAATGATGTAACTAGAAATGACGGTACTTGTACAAGCAACTCTAGGCATTGTAATACAATGAATTATAACATTCCATCCAAAACATTTAGATAATGATCAATTCCTATTATACTGGGTCAAATGCAAGCTCCAAAGAATGGGAGATAAATTTATCTTTTAGTGGCCTGTGTAAATCCCCAGCTGAGAGAGGGGGAGGGGAAATGAAATATCACTGAAAAAATCAATATCATTATTGATTAATCAAGCTACTGTGATGTATTGGGCACTCATTCATTTGTTTGTTACAGTCATTTTGTGCATTGCCTCTGGCTGTGATAAATGGTCTGGCCTCTTCTTTGGCAATGAGGGAGACTTTAGCAGTCTTTCCTCTAGCATGGGCCCACCAGATCCTGGAGTGTCTGCTTCCACGTTAAGCTGAGGTCTGAAGACTGCTTGGAAACATGGCCCTGAGAACATGGGGTTCATACACTGGGAAGAACCCAGACAGCAGCGCACACAGACATCGACTATGGATTCTTCCAAAATAAGCTCAGAAAGCTAAAGTATGATGTCCAGGACCAACATGGTTAGGAGTTCTACACCCAGATCCACCTGCTATTTTCAGTACTAATTATTATACATGCTTTCATATATTATGCATAGTCACCAAATTCATATAGATGCTTTGTTTTAAATATGTATATATAACTCTCTTACTATCTCTCAACTCTGTTTAAACTACATTCTTTGGACATAATCCTCCTTTCTTCCCAGAGGAAAATGCTGCTGGAAGGCATGATTGTGGACACGGAGAATTCAGTAAATTATGGTTCCTGTCAGCTAATACAACAAATATAGTGACAAGAAAGTACAGCCCTTAAGATGAAAAGACCAGATTTGACCTAGTAAAATAGCACAAAGTATTCCAGCTTTGTTTCTATCATCAAGAGAAGGCAACATGGCTTTGCTCTGCCCTCTCACCTGAGGAACTTGGCCCCTACTTGACTTCAAGTCTCCACTTCATTCTTTGCAGGGGTGAGGCAGAGAGTAAGGACATGCCTGTTCTTCCCTAGTTAGATGCTTTCCCCTACCCTAGGACTGCTGTGTGGTAAAAGTTGCATCTCTACATGGTATCTAGCAGATGGATAAAAGCATTATGTTTTCTCTCCAAGGATGAGATTTACTGTAGATAACCTGACTTACAGTTCTTCTGATCCTAGGCTAAATAAATATCTGTTCCAAGGGGCTAGTCCTGGATGTGTGTACTTCCCTAGGTATGCTTTGAAATGCTTGTTGTCCCCTCACTCACTGGTGCCCCTTCCACTTAGGACTCTCGATATCTATGTCTTCTCTCTTCCCCATGTGGGAAGACCATTAGGAATCCCTTCCTTTACACATACTAGAGTTGCAAGCCAATCCAAGTATAATATTTGGGGAGACCAACCATCTTCATGCATAGGACTGCCCTCTTCAACATCCTGAGCACTAACTCAGTCCTGAGACAATCTTAAGCCAAATCTTGCCTGTTCCTCCAAATCACACCCCAACTTCCTCTTCCAACTGGACCTCTAACTGGTGCAAATCCTCTGAATAGCACAACTTCATGTGCAGCTTTCAAAGCTTGGAGAGAATCCTTAGAAATCTCTCTCAGATCCTGCCACACTAAGTCACATCTCAAACATATCCAAAGAGCAGCAGCCACCATGATCCCAAGCTTTTTCAGCTATAAGATTACCCTAAGCAACAATTGATGGGGGACATCTGTCATCCCACTGATCACCAGGGTTGATTCGACTGATCTGACTGGCTAACTTCCTCCCTAACTGCTCCATGAGCATGTCCCTCCCAAAGCTGCATGCTCAGTCGAAGAGGATGACCTTCCCTGAACAGAGGAGAACCAGTCTTCCATCAAGGTTATACAAGTAGCTGTGCTCCCCTGCTAGAACCTCCAAAGAAGCTCTCAAGCTTCCTTTGTTGAAGGAAATTGATGAGGGAAACTGTCTTCCTGGAAATATATTTATTCATAATTAGATTCAATTAAGTGGGGTTTTTCATCTTATTTTATTTTGACAGAGAATCAATCTTTCACCTTCTGGAAGACACACACAACATAGTCTTCTGAACCTCAATCTTGATCCTTTCCTTAATAGTCTCCTGATATAGGGGTGGGGTGGGATACTTGGGAGGTTGCCTAGTGGTTAAAGATGCTTGCTTGCAAAGTCTTCTGCCCAAGATTCAATGCCCAGATCACACATGTAAAGCCAGATGTGCATTCATTTGCAGCAGCAAAAGACCCTGCCTCATTCATATACGCATACACACACATACACATGCACACACACACGTAAATAAATAGCATTCTAGTGACTAAAATTCATTTTCCAACCTTTCAGCTCTCTACTGATAGATGTGGCCAAGCCTTGAGGACTGACTGTGATCACTAAGGCTCCCTCTCTCATGTCTCCTCATATGACACACAGAACCATCATGGAGGAACATTAACTAGAATGGCCAGACAATGTCTGGAGTTGGTCCTGGGAAAGAAGTGTTGCCCCAGAATACAGCAAAGAGGGAGAATACTTATATAGATAACAATCAGGTACCCTCATTCAGATTTTAAATTTCTCTTCCCTAGACCAAGGACTCCCAGCTCTTTCATTTCACACCATTGCCCAGCTCAATTAAGGCTTTTACAAAATGCCTCTCAGTCATTCTTTTTCTCCTGCAGCTGGTAAAATAGCTTCGTTATGACTGAAGCGACTCTAGTGGGTTTTCTGGAATGAACTTACAAGTTCCCTTAAATTTTGGTCCTCATCAAAGGCAGAAGTATTTCTTGGAGCCATTTCACCCCACAGACATGAGGAGCTTAGTTATTCAGGCCCAGATTCACACTAGATTGAATGTGAAACTTCCCCTGTAGCAAGTCAAATCCCCAGACTGCAGTATTCCAGACATCTCTTAGGAAATTCTTCAACTTCTATTCTGGGCTTGTGGCCAAATTCCCATATTTCATGACCTTGTCCCTTCAACCCTAAACATCTGTTCGTGCTTTTTTTTTTTTTTCTAATGAGCAGATTGCTCAAACCCTGCCAATTAGGAATAGCTCTTCCAGGATCTTCCCAAGCTCTGTTTGCTCCTGCAAAGAAAAGGCTTTGAGTTGTTTTGCTACTACCTACTTCATTATCCTTATCCAAGGCGTCATGTGGCTTCTCCGAGTCTATCTTACTTCCCTCCGGAATCTATTTACACACTGTATTGGGGCATGTGGATCTTCCTAAGCAGCACTAACAGAACAGAATTATCAGCAACTGAAATATACTATAATCCTTCAGGTCACAGCAGATGCAGATGATCTCATTGTCACACTTGAATTTATAGACAGAATAATATGCGACAAAAATTAGTGCCAGAGTTCATATGCCTCAGGGCAGCATAATGGCATGGGCTCCTCCAACCTGTGTTTACACAGTGGATGACATGATGATCCCAACATCCTCCTCACTTGGCAGAGCATAGAATGGGGATCTCAAGAGTTCTGCCTGTTGAGACTCATGAGAAAGAAAATGCCCCTTAGGGAAACACTTGTCAAAGCTGTAAGCTGACATGCAGTTGAAGAGTAGAAGAGTTTGGATCCTTAGGTGGTATTATTTACTGAGGCCTTTGAGTGGAAATGCCTCCAGCAAAATAAAAAGAGAGAGTGTGGGATGCAGCCCATGGTGCCTGCCCAGGTATTCAGTCCAGCCTGTCTACTTACTTTCCCAGGGAGGGCTTCCCTCACTACCTATGGCCCACACTTGAGCTGTTTCTTACATGCTTCCATATGGTAATAACACTCGCTTAACTCATCTAAGTATCTGTCACACTTGGTTATAAATATGCATTTATGACCAGTTCACTTGGCTCCAAAATGGCCCTTGAGCCCAGGAACTATGTTTGCACTGGTTTCTGCTATATTCTGTGTTCTGCATACTTCTGACAAATGGCATAACTACAATTCTATTTGATGAATGAGTGAATGAATGAACAACAAAACTAAATGAACTGGTCACTGTCATATATGTCCAAAGTGTTTGAACCAAATATCAACTACAATCCTTTGACTGTGAAGTTAGCTGAGTAAATAATATCCTTTTGAACTGGTACAATCATCACTCATATGCTGAGTCTTTAAATTTATGTGTCTCATCTGGTAAAGTAAATATCAAACACTAATCTAAAAAGTATGCCAAATACATCCTGATATCTGCAGCCTACTCGATAGCAGTGTTCCCTAAGCTTTATCCACACACAATACTTTTTTGCCTAAAAAAGAAAAATTATTCACCCTTTGTATATAAGACAGGTATACAAATCAAACAAATTTATAATAGTAAAGAATGAAGAAATATATATATGTATATATGTATATATTTTAAAATATATATATCTATGGTTTTACCATTTGTTAATGACTAAAGAAAATTTAAATGTTAATGAAAAGGATATGATTATTTTTACATAAAAAATTAATCCTTAGCTGAAATATTTGATACTTCTGGGTACAGAATACCCTTGGTGTTTTTCAGAGCTGATCGATACTTAGGTTTTATTAATCAACAATACTGAGAATGCCAGTTCACTTGAGCACATAGTTTATAGTAGCAAAAGGATGTTTAAGACCATTTCAGAAATTGTTGGAAATTCTATCCTAATACAAATCCAAGTCTTAGTGAGCAATTTTTTAATAAAACTCAAGTCAGCAACTTGGTAGCAATTCTTAAAGTCAAACGTTCAAATACAATACAAACCAAAGATATATTAATTTGATACTTAGGTATTGAAAGTATTTGTTTTCTGTAATTAAACCATTATGTTTCTTTAAGAGCAGAAAACTTTGAAAGTACAGTAAAAACACTGCAATTCATGGCAGATGATAGTCTTGAATCTAAGCCAAGTGATTTCAGGCAGTGTTTGCTGGTGTTGAACAGTGTGAAAGCATGCATGGTGTCAAAGGTGTTCGAAAATGTGCCCAGAACCAACGCAATGGACAAGAGCTGCCAGAAACACCTCAGATTCATTAATCATTTGATTTTCAATTAATTTTTGGTCATTGCGCATTCAGAAATTTTTGAAAGCTGCCACAAATTTCATGCATTTCCCTACATATAAAACCAGGACCCCGCTTTTAAGAAGACTAACTCTAAGGCAACCTGAATCTCTAACAATTTGGCATTATATTAGTTCTTTTCACACTAAATTTTCAGCGTAGTTACTAATGATTAAAATAGGCCCCAGTAAGAACCATAAGAGAAGATCAAGTTGCATCTCCTCAGCATTTGCTTTGTCTGTATGTGCATGTGTGTAGCAGCTGTGATGTGCTGTAGCATGACACATACGTGTGCCCATGCAACGTTATGTACCAGTGAAGGCCAGGGAAGAATGCTAAGTGTTCCCCTCCACTGCTCATCTGTTTACTCCCTTGAGATCAGTCTCTTCACTAATCGAAGCTTTCAGCAGATCCCAAGAGAATTGATTCTGCAATTCTGTGGTCTCTGTTCACCACAGGACTGGGTTACAGGTATGTGTATCCACACCCAGCTATTTACTTGGGTTCTGGAGAGTCAAACTCAACAGTCTTGGGCTTCCTCTGTCCCCTGCTTTGAACTGCTGAGCCATCTCTTCAGCCCAGAATTTTTGTAACAGAAGTTGTCCCCTGCATATTTTATTACATGTCCAGAAATTTTCATCTAGATATACCTGGCTTTTATAAGTTCAGAAAAGCAAAAATTAATACTAGCAGTCTCATAAATGAAAAGAGGAAGCCTTCGATAAAATCAAAAAATCATCTTAGATTCCAATGTTGCAGAAACTGCCATACCAGAAGTATGGAAGTATATCATATAATTACTGCAAGACACTTCACTTACAAACAAAACAAAAATGCTAAAAGACCAAGAATCTTCTGAAAGAGAAAAATTTACCTTATCACTGCCTTGAATTCTTTCCCCCACCTTTCTGTCTTAGCAGCCTTTCTTCTAGGAGAGTTGGGACAATTTACCTGTAGTATTTACATGTTTGCTAATTTGAGAGCTTGTCACACTGGGAAGTGATAGGCAGCATTAATTAAAGTTGGTCTCCTGAAAACATACTTCTCCTGCTTTGGGCTTCAGAAAGGCAGCATTCCTTTCCTTGAGTGGATGGATTATTTGCCAAAGGTTCTAAAGAGATGCCTTTATAACATCAGCTCCACTTGAAGAATTCTGCACAAATAAAAGTCATCCCAATGTTCTCCCGCTTCCTTTACGTCTGCTTTAGCCATGTGCTGACCCTTTCCTTGGGTGCAGGTGGCTATATGCATTCCTCAGCCAAGCAGTCACCCTTGATTGAAGTTAACACTATTTAAAGATCACACATAACACCCTTATCTAGGACATTGTTTCTGTATGAGACTCTCTCCTTTAGGTCAAAGAACCATCTCAAATGGTCCCCCATGACTTTTCTCACTCCTCAAGTAAAGAACTATACAACTTCCAGTGGAAGGTAAATCAATATTTGCCAAGAGGAAAGTCATTTGAATAACTTGCGGAACATGGAAGGAATCCATCAAGCACATTAATACATTGAAGATTACCTTTTCT
>PVHP010041119.1:0-15287 GCA_004024765.1 Zapus hudsonius | reverse complement strand
GAGAGAGAGAGAGAGAGAGAGAGAGAGAGAGAGAGAGAGAGAGAGAGAGAGAGAGAGAAAGAATGGCTTTGGAGCCAGGGCCTCCAGCCACTGCAAATGAACTCCAGACGCATGTGCCACTTTGTGCATCTGGCTTTATGTGGGTCCTGATAAATTGAATCTGGGTCCTTAGGCTTTGCTGGCAAGTGCCTTAACTGCTGAGCCATCTCTCCAGCCCTGTGCTCAGCTTTTTATGTGAGTGCTAAGCATTGAAGTAAGGCAGTCTCGGGTGCTCATGTGTGGGTGGCAAGTGCCCTTATACCTTGAGCCATCTCCCCAGACCTTGAGTAGTATTTTTTGTTTGTTCTCATTTGTTGAGACAAGGTCTCATATAGCCCAGGCTAGCCTAAACTTTGCTATGTATCTGAGATTGACCATGTACTGATCCTCCTGCCTTCTCCTTCCAGGTGTTGCGATTACAGATGTGGGCCTCCATGCCCAGTTAAGTTTAGCAGTCTCTAAAGATTCAAGGCTCATCATTAATGACTTGAGTTTCTGATGAAAATTTTGGACCATTTACAAAGAGAAACCAACACATACCAGGGGTTCTGCTTCTCCCACTCACTCAGGGGACATTTGGCAATGTTTGGCAACATTGCTGGTTGTCACAACTGGTAGGGGGAGGTGCTACTGGCACAGAGGGAAGAAGTGGCTGAGAATGCTGCTAGACACATTTCAGGACAGTCCCTCTATACAGAGTGATCAGCCCCAAATGTCAAGAGTACCAAGCTTGAGAAATATGACATACATACACAAAGATATGACACCATAGACAGAACGTAGACCTGTGGATATGCCAAACATAAATATGATATATTTGGCACAATTGATGGCAAGTTGGGTGTAGATTATAGATTCTTCTAAAGCCCATCTTTGCCTTCTAGATAAAGATCCCCTGGATGGGAGGAATTCCTGTTTTTGTTAATATTCTTATTTATTTGCAAGCAGAGAGGAAAAGAGGGAGAGGGAGAGAGAGGGAGAGGGAGAGAGAGAGCGAGAGCGAGAGCGAGAGCGAGAGCGAGAGAGAGAGAGAGAGAGAGAGAGAGAGAGAGAGAATGGGTACACCAGGGACCCAGGGACTCTTGCCACTGCAAACAAACTCCAGATGCATGCACCACTTTGTGCATTTGACTTTACATGGATACTGGGGAACCGAACCTTGGCAGTCATGTTTTGCTAGCAAGCATCTTTAACTGCTGAGTCATCTTTCCAGGCTGGGAGGAGCTTGGTTTCCTGCTGTAAAGTACCTGTCCTTTGATACCACATTCCCAGATCTGGAGTGCAGTGGCCCTGTGTTTCTATTTTTCAGCATCTGATCCCCTACAGTCCTGAGCCTCTTGTCTCAGGTGGGTAGCAGGGTCTCCAAGGAGAAGGGTCCAGGCTTTAAGCCCCCTGAAGCCCACCCCTTCTGTTCATCTGAACTCTGGTCCTCTCAGTTACCTGGAAAAGATAATAGAGATGAAAACCTTAGAGCCAGGTTCCCATTCTGTGTACTCAAGATGAGATCAAAGGCAAGTCCCTTCACTGCTCTGAGCCTCAGTTTCTTCCTCTGTAACGGTTTTAGGGTTACTCATCAAACTCACCCCATGAGCCAGACATGGTGTTTCAAACCTGTAATACTAGCACTTGGGAAGTTAAAGTAGGATATGGACAGTTCAAAAACAGCCCGAGGCTTGCAAAGCCTAATGAAAGAGGTTCAATTCCCTAGTACCCACGTAAAGCCAGATGCATGCATCTGGAGTTTGTTTGCAGTGGCAGAGGCCCTGGTGCACCCATTCCCCCTGCCTCTGCTTGCAAATAAATAAATAAGTAAATAAATAAAAAATATTACAAAAAAATAGAAAACAAGCCTTAGCTACTTATTGAGATTCTATCTCAAAAAGACAAGGCCTGGGAATGTAGTCCGGTGGTAGAGTACTTGCCTAGTATGTGCAAGGCCCAGGATTTGATCCCCAACAATGTGTGCATGAGAACACACACACACACACACACACACACAGAGAGAGAGAGAGAGAGAGAGAGAGAGAGAGAGAGAGAGAGAGAGAGAGAGAAATGGAGAGCTCTTCACATGCCCACTACAGTAACTATTCATGTATTCATTGTTTTTATGATTTGGAGGTGAGGTGATTTGTTCAATGTTCAAGGTCACATAGGCTGGGAAATGGCAGAGCCCAGACTGAAATCCAGGATGGCATGATTTTAAAGCAGATGCTTCTTAATGAGATGATCCGGGAGCTTTGAGTCTCCTGTAAGGGCAGTAATAGGCTCCATCTCACAGGTTCATCCTTTAAGTAAGTGTATAAAGTACTGGGCCTGGCACGTTGGTGCATGCCTTCAATCCCAGCACTCAAGAGGCTGAGGTAGGAGGAACACAAGGAGTTCAAGGCCATCCTGGAGCTACTAGCTGGCTGGCTATGCCCTGGAGGGATAGGCCTGGAGAAGGGGAAGAGCTGGTGAAGACACTGGCTCCAGGTCCCCGAAGGGCTTAGAGCCCAAGACCCCAGACTCCAGATTCTATCTTGGCCTCTGGTTGGTTAAAAGGAATCACTGTCACTTATGCTGTGCTAAGTAAGCACTTTATGGCTCTCATCTCATTTTATTCTCATATCAATTTAGGGACAAAGGCCTGAAGGACAATGGGCCTGTTTTGTTTTTTTAAAAATTCATTTATTTGAGAGAGAGGCAGACAGAAAGAGGATGAGTATAGGTGTGCCAAAGCCTCTTGCCATTGTGAACAAACTTCAGATGCATGCGCCACTTTGTGCATCTGGCTTTTCGTGGGTACTGAGGGAGGGGTACAGCAGAGGAAACAAATTCAGAATGTTGAGGACATTTGCCCGAGGCCCTATCCACAGGAACGCTGAAGCTTCTGCAGTTCACACGTCCACACATGCCACAGAGGTTCCCCTTTAGCACTCTGGGGAGTCAGCCTGCAGATGCAGGGGGCTGCCCAGCGGAATTCCCCGATTCCTGCCTTGCAGAGCCCACTCCTTCCACTCCCAGATGGAGCCTGAGAGGAAGCTGAGTCAAGGACACTTCAGGGAGGAGAGGAAAGGTCAGAGCCTGAAGGGTGGGGAGGGGCTAAGGCTGAGCTCTGACCAGGGAGGGGGTGTCCCAGAAGGACAGAACCTTAGGGAATCTTCCAGACAGACCTCTTCTGGGCTGACCACTTGGGGCCTTCAGATTGAAGGGGGGTTAGTCCCCAGCCAGGGTGCCCTCCCTCTTTTTCCCACAAACTCTGTAGTTTGCAAAACCCAACTCCTCCCCAGAGTGTGTGGTTTCCTGTGGGTCTGGGGTCCTGCCTGACTCGGCAGTGGGGATTGGGGGCAGATGTGAAAGGAGGAGGTGGTGTAAGCTCTTACACACACACACACACACACACACACACACACACACACACACACACACACACACACCCTGAGTCAGCACCAGCCTGGAGGGGAGGGGCGGGGTCACTGATTCAGTTGTAGTACCTCTTTAAAGCCCCTGAAAAAGCAACCGCTGCCAGACTCCACCACCCTCACCATGACTCCCTGGCAGCCTCTGGTCCTGGCACTCCTGGCACTAGGCTGCTGCTCTGCTGCCCCTCACCAGCGCCAGCCAACATTTGTGGTCTTCCCCAGAGACCTGAGAACCTCCAACCTCACCGACACAGAGCTGGCGCAGGTAGGAGAACATCCCAGTGGAGAGTTGGGAGGTCTGGCCAGAAATGAGTTCAGTATCCCTGAGAGGGTTCCCAGCCTCAGAGATGCTGTAAGGATGGGGAGGGGGAGATGGACTTGTCTGGGGAAACAGACATGTCCAGGGTTAAGCGCTGAGTCCCGTGGAGGTTCTGGGCTGTGAGGGCTAGGAATGGGCAGTGGGGGGGGTGCTATGGAAGGGGAGATTTGGAGGATTCTAGGGTGGACACAGGTTGGAGTTAAATCCAAGGGGGTGGGGTAGGCCTGGTTCAGACCATCACCTTAGGAAGGAGGAGAGGTCTCTGTAGGTGAGGTCTCTGTAGGCTATGCAGAAAGCACTGGTGTCACATGACAGTGACTTATTGATAGACCTAAATACGAGGTGACACAGTCCTGGTCTACGGGGCACAGCCACCGGCTAGGTCACAGATGTCTGCCCCTCCTTCCACAGGAATACCTGTATCGCTATGGTTACAGTCGCGCTGCAGAGATGCAAGGAGAGAAACTGTCACTGCGTCCTGCATTGCTGCTCCTTCAGAAGCAGCTGTCCCTGCCCCAGACCGGTGAGCTGGACAGCAGAACCCTAGAGGCCATTCGCACTCCACGCTGCGGTGTCCCTGACCTGGGCAAGTTCCAAACCTTCGAGGGTGACCTCAAGTGGCACCACCACAATATCACATACTGGTGAGAAGCTGGGTTCAGAGGAGGTGGCTGGGGTAGAGGTTGCCAGGCTAGTGGGTGCCTGTGGGCGTACACTGAATTTATCTTGGACGAATCTGGGGTTTCACCACTCAATGTATTGCCAGGAGAGAATAACTCCATCTCTGAGCCCGTTAACCCTCGGGGGAAATGGGTCTGCCAATCCAAGTTCTCCTTACAGATATCGAAGACGGAGCTTCGGGTGTCGCCGCTACCCCACCCCAGCCTCCAGTGTCTGACCTCTTTCCACCCGATTTTCACCTCCAGGATCCAAAACTACTCGGAAGACTTGCCACGAGACGTGATCGACGACGCCTTTGCGCGCGCCTTCGCGGTGTGGAGCGCGGTGACGCCGCTCACCTTCACCCGCGTGCACAGCCTCGACGCGGACATCGTCATCCAGTTTGGGGTAGCAGGTGAGAGAGAGAGAGCTCCTGGGCCGGTACACGGGGACCACGGAGAGTGTAGAGGGGGTGTCCTATCTTTTTCTTGCCTGCCCCCGGGAGCCTTGGCTGCAGATCGCCCAAATGGCACTCCCTCCGGCGGGACAGGGGACTGCTCCTGGGCGCGGGGCTCGCCGAGCTGAGCGCGAGGCGCGGGGCACAGGGGTGGGAGTGGGAAGAGGATTCCGACCCGCATTCGGGCAAAGTCTACGAAACAAGCCTTGGCTGAAAACCCCCTTTCTCTCCTGTTTCTTCAGAGCACGGAGACGGGTACCCCTTCGACGGGAAGGATGGGCTCCTGGCACACGCATTTCCCCCTGGCCCTGGCATTCAAGGAGATGCCCACTTCGACGACGAAGAGTTGTGGTCACTGGGCAAGGGCGTCGGTGAGGTCCCTCGCCCCCTTCCTAAGACTTCGTTCCCTTAGTGCCATCTCCCCCGCCCTGACTCCGGCGCCCTTCCTCCTACAGTGGTTCCCACCTTCTTTGGAAACGCGAATGGTGCCCCGTGTCACTTCCCCTTCACCTTCGAGGGCCGCTCCTACCTGGCCTGCACCACGGATGGCCGCAGCGATGATATGCCTTGGTGCAGCACCACGGCCGACTACGATACTGACCGCCAGTTTGGCTTCTGCCCCAGCGAGAGTGAGTCTGGGGATCTGGGGAGGGGTGCGCAACGTCACCACTCCAGAGGTCAAGAATTTTAGGTTCCAGCCTGGCGTGGTGGCGCGCCTTTAATCGAAGCACTCTGGAGGCTGTGAAATGAGAGGGATGGGACCCCGAATGTACGTGTCAGACGTGGGGGTAATAACAACGTGGGTCTCTACAGGACTCTATACCCAGCATGGCAACGGGGAAGGCAAGCCCTGCGTATTTCCATTCATCTTTGAGGGGCGTTCCTATTCCTCCTGTACCACTGAAGGTCGCTCTGATGGCTATCGCTGGTGTGCCACCACCGCCAACTATGACCAAGACAAGCTCTATGGCTTCTGCCCTACCCGAGGTACCCACCCCTGCTCCGCCTACCAGGTTCAGTCTCTAAAGCATTGCCCCCCAAAAAAGGTGGCTCTTCCATCCGTTATTATTTTGTCTCCAGACTCCTTATTTGCCCACCATCACTTCCAGTTGGGCAGCTACCCTACCTAGGCTTGGCCTTTTTGCTTAGCCTGAGGCTTCCTTGGTCTCGACCTCTAGTGGTTCCTGGCCTTGGTGTGCTCCATGGCGACCCCTAGGCTTTAAAACAGGCCATCAAAATTCTGTGGTTTTGGAGCTGGAGAGATGGCTCAGAGGTTAAGGTGCTTGCCTGCAAAGCCTAATCCGGGTTCGATTCCCCAGTGTCCACGTAAAACCAAATACACAAAGTGGCACATGCGTCTGGAGTTTGTTTGCAGTGTCTGGAGGCCTTGGTGTGCCCATTCTGTCTCTCCCTCTGCTTGAAAATAAATATTTAAAAAAAAAACCTTTCTGGCATTAGCTTTTAGCCTGGCATGCCCCGTGGTACCATATTAGACCTCCTACCCTGCTCACCTATGTCCCTTGGTCTCTCCAGCCGACTCGACGGTGATCGGAGGCAACTCAGCCGGCGAGCTGTGCGTCTTCCCCTTCGTCTTCCTGGGCAAAGAATACTCAACCTGTACCAGCGAGGGCCGCGGCGATGGGCGCCTCTGGTGCGCCACCACCTCCAACTTCGACCAAGACAAGAAGTGGGGTTTCTGCCCGGACCAAGGTGGGCAGGGCTCCGAGGCTCTTGGGATGGGAGCCTCGCCCCTCCATTGGCAGGGGCAGTGTTCACACCTCAGGCTCCTCCTTCCTTGCAGGATACAGCTTGTTCCTTGTGGCGGCGCATGAGTTCGGGCACGCGCTGGGTTTAGATCATTCTTCGGTACCAGAGGCGCTCATGTACCCCATGTACCGCTTCCTCGAGGGCTCCCCTCTGCACGACGACGACGTGAGGGGCATCCAGCATCTCTATGGTGAGGGGAAGAGGGGCAGAGGGGAGGGTGTGGACACTCTGGGGACAGACAGGTGTGGCTTCCAAAGCCAGCCCGAGGCTGGGGGTGTGGCTCAGTGATGGCGCACTAATGTAGCATCGCCTGGCATGCATGAGGTCTGGGTTTGATCCCCAGCAGGGAGGGGTGGCTGTAGCCTCCTCATAGGCGACTTTGAGTATGTCAGCCCACTCTTCAATTTCCTCCTTTATAAAGTGGGGTTGATAATAGTACTCACCTCCTAAAGTTGTGATAAGGATTACATGAATTAGAACGGTGCCTGGCATATAGTAAGTGTTTGATATTTTTATTGTGGTCCTCCTTACCCCTATCTAGTATTAGTTCATTATTTTAAAATTTCATCTCATAGAACTTTTAATATATCTAGATATATATTAAAATTTTTTTGAGGTAGGGTCTCACTCTAGCCCAGGCTGACCTGGAATTCACTATGTAGTCTCAGGGTGGCCTTGAACTCACATCACTACCTCTGCCTCTTGAGTGCTGGGATTAAAGGCGTGTGCCACCACGCCCAGCCCTATATTTCAAATTTTTGCTTACTTATTTATGAGAGAATATGGGCACACTAGGGCCTCTTGTGGCTGAAAATTAACTCCAGACATTTGTGTTATGTTGTGGATCGGGCTTTACATGGGTCCTGGGAATGGTACCCAGACTGGTGGGCTTTGCGAGCAAGTTTCTTTAACCACTGAGAGACATCTCTTCAGCCCCTCATTCCTTAATTATTTTTTAAATGAAGATATTGCCTGGATGCGCTAGTGCAAACCTATAATCTGAGTACTCAGGAGGTTAAGGCAGGAGGATTGCTATGAGTTTGAGGCCAGCCGGTGCAATGCAGTGAGTTCCAGGTTATTATTTTGCCTCCAGGCTAGCCTACATAATGAGACCCTGTCTCAAAAAATGTGGGGGGGGATATTGAAGAGTCTAATTCAAAGTCATTCTTTGAAGATCAAATGAGCCAATCTTGTGAGTTCACGAAGCTCTCAGAACTGACTGGCATAATGACTACTTAAAAGATATTTTCCCCCATAGGTCTAGAAGAGGGAAGGGGACTTTGATTGTCTTTTATCTTCGGGGCCCATCCAGAGCCTGACACGGCCCAGATAAATATGGCTTGATGTATGGGAAGCGGCCTGGTTGTGACTGGAGGAAGGCAGGCTCCAATATCTAAGAGACAGAGTGGCCAGTGTGGGGCCCGCTAAGTAGGAGGGATGTCTTATCTGGTGTTTCTTTTTAGGTCCTGGCCCTGAGCCTGACCCAAGGCCTCCAGCCACCACCACACCTAAGCCACTGCCCACAGCTCCTGCTACAGTCTGCCCTACTGCACCTCCTACTGCCTACCCCACAGCTGGACCTACAGGTGCCCCCTCAGCTGGCCCTACAGCCGCCCCCTCAGCTGGCCCTTCTCAGGCCCCCACGGTTTCTTTGGATCCAGCAGAGGACCCCTGCTCCGTGAATATCTTTGATGCCATTGCAGAAATCCAGAACTCTCTGTATTTCTTCAAGGACGGGTGAGCAGGACAGATGTGTAGATGAGAGTGGGGGCCTGGAGGAGGGTCCCATTTGGCCTTCCGAGTCCAAGGGTCAGTGCCCCATTTTTCCTCTCTCCTTCTCAGGCGGTACTGGAGGTTCTCAGAGCGCAGAGGACGCCAGCTGCAGGGCCCATTTCCTATCGCCAGCAAGTGGCCCGCTCTTCCCGCTAAGCTGGACTCTGCTTTTGAAGACCCAATGTCCAAGAAGATTTTCTTCTTTTCTGGTTAGTTTCCTCCTTTCCCACCTCTCAATCTCCACCAGTCTAGCTAGCATACAGAGACCCAGAATAGCCCATGGGTACAACACACTGTCAATGGAAAAGAACAGGTGAATTTCGGTTGCATAATTGTACCCAAGGGCTCCAGTCCCTGGGGTATAACAGAAACAGCGGACGACACAGGGACATAGGTCTTGCTGGCTTTTCCCTCCTGACACTCAAGAAGACTGTGCCCCCATCATTGTGCCCTCCCCAAACCAACGTGGCTCTTCTCCTTTGCAGGGCGCCAGGTGTGGGTGTACACGGGAGCGTCGGTGTTGGGCCCCAGGCGTCTGGACAAACTGGGCCTGGGCTTGGATGTGACCCACGTCACCGGGGTCCTCCCGCGCGGAGGGGGAAAGGCGCTGCTCTTCAGTAGGGAGCGCTTCTGGAGGTGAGTCCCGCGGCCGGCGGCAGGGGGAGCCCGGGAGCCACGCTCGGCCCGGTGCGCGGCCTCGGCACCTGTCCGCCGACTCCTCCCCTCCCCTCCTGCAGGTTCGACCTGAAGACGCAGACCGTGGATTCCCGGAGCGTCACTCCCTTGGATAGAGTGTTCCCCGGGGTACCCTGGAACACGCACGACATCTTCCAGTACCGAGGTGAGGGCTGAAAGATGCAGGTGGGGGGGAGGTCCCTCCCCTTCCACCCTGGGCTCCCCTGCCTTCGTGATTGCTCAAATACCCTGTGAGAGAGCAAAGGCCCTTGGAGACTGAGCACGAATAAGATTCGGGTAGAGAGTGTCCCCAGGTCACACAGGGCGCAGACAGACCTGAGACCCAGGTTTCCCCTCTTGCAAGAAGGCTCGGTCCTCTACTAGACGTAAGTTAGCAAGTGCCTATAATGTGCTAGCCACCACACCTCCATTGGGACTACAGCAAGAGAGAGAGGACAGTTCAAGTAGTGTGTCTTCGAACGAGTCACCGCTATTCTTGGAGCCTCAGTTTCCTCACCTGTAAAATGGAGATGACAGCGAATAGGCATGCCATGGCCTCCAGCCGCTGTGAACGAACTCAGATGCATGCGCCACTTTGTGCATCTGGCTTTATGTGGGTACTGGGGTATTGAACCCCAGCCAGCAGGCTTTGCAAGCAAGAGCCTTTAACCTCTGAGCCATCATCTCCCCAGCCCTACTTTTCTCACTGTTCACATTCCATTAGTTGACAAGCTCTATTAATTCTATAGCCAAAATCGTTTTTTAATCTGTCACTTTTACCATCTCCTTTATAGCCCTCATCCCCTAGTCTGAGCCATGTTGGTTGTCCAATAACTTTTAACATAGTTCCCAAGCGTGAGGAGGGCAATGGTCTTGAGGGAGACACCAAATCTATTCCAGGGTGAACCAAACCAGCACGATCCGACTTCCTGTTTCCTCTCTGCACCTCTGTGCTCAGTATCTCCTCCATAGACTCCTGGCGTTCACTCCGCTTCACCTCCACTGGCTGCTTTTTGGACAGATCAAGGTCACTCTTAGCTCAGGGCCTTTGTGCTGGCTGTTCCCTCTATCTGGACAGCTTTCCCCCTAAGTCATCCCCAGGCTGCCTCTCTCATCCCTTAGGTCTCAGTGTCAAAGTCACTATTTCAGAGCTTCCATCCCTGATCCTCATTGTTCAGTCATTGTTTTTATTTCCTCCATATCTTTCCACATTGTCAAAACCAATCTCCTTTATTTTGAGGTCTGCTCCTTGTCTTTCTTGCCCCACCGACACGTGAGCACCAAAACATTTGAGCGCATGCTTGCATTTTTCTCTGCTGTATCCTTCATGTCTCTACCAGTGCTGGGGTGTTCAGGAAATATTTGTTGGATGAATGAAAGAATGGGCTTCTCCAGTGAATGAACTGTTCTGAGCATTAAAATAGGTTGCTCATTCGTTATCTGCTGATTCATTTACAATTGTCCATGGAACACCTACTATGTGCCAGTCTGCCTGGAGCTATGCCCTCCCACTTCTTCCAGGCAGGTAGGGAAGATGGAGGTCTCATGGAAAGATCTAGAAAGGCCAGGAGGGGTGAATGGGAAAGTATTATTTCTGTATCTATGTATGTGAAAGTTTAGGAATCACCCTCCTCCTGCTCTGTTTCCTGCAGATAAAGCCTACTTCTGCCAGGACCGCTTCTACTGGCGGGTGAGTTTCTGGAATGAGGTGAACCAGGTGGACCAAGTGGGCTACGTGACCTATGACATTCTGAAGTGCTCTGAGGACTAGGACTCCGGCTCTGCTTCAGAAGTGCAGTGCAGGCCCACAGAGGCCGTCCTCATGGGGAAGGAGCTAGTTTGCCGGATACAAACTGGTGGTCCCTTCCAGAGGATGGAAGGAGTGGAGGTGGGCAGGGCCTTCTCTTCACACCTTTCTTATCCATTGGACTGTTTTTAATAAACTTAGATTCTCTGACTTTCATGAGCAATGTTTATTTATATGTGCATAGGTGTTCATATACATGCATGCTCATGTATACATGTATGTTCAGATGTATGTGTTTATGTATGCATGGATTCATCAGGTAGAGTGATTACTGTGTGCTAGGCTTTTCATAAATCCCAACATAGTCAATCTTCCTATGGTGGCTTGAATGTATGTCTCCCATAGACTCAGGTGCTTTATTAAGCTCATAACTTGGTGATGTGGTATCATTGGGGACAGATCCTGGGATCCAGCCCAAAGGTGTGCTTGGGGGTAGATCTGATCCCAGCCCAAAGGTGTGGAGAGAGAGCAGTCTGAACTCTGGGGGGGGGGTCCTGCTTGCTGATTTTGGTTTTTGCTGGCATTTTGGTTGTTTCTCTCAGCTTGGATGTATGGGAGCAGCTTTTTTCATCATTGATGGGACTTCCTCAGGATCTGTAAGATTGAAATAAACCCCTTCCTCATGAAGCTGTTGACTACAACTTCCTACTAGGAGGGAATTATGTGATTATTTCTCTTTTATGGCTGAGGAAATGACCAAGGTATTCAGTCATCAAACATTTATTAGCTCCTTAATGAAGCCAGGCTCTTTACTGGACACAGAAGACCAGGCAGTGAATTGGACTATGGTCCTGCCCAAGGATCTCTCAGTGGTCCCCAAACAGTTGCTGGGGAATTGCCCAAACCAGACTCCAGGCTCTACCAATGAGGGTCCAACTCATAAAGGGTGATTCTGTGGCAGGTGGAGGTGGCATCGTGCTTAGAGTACAAAGCATGTGATCTTTTATTCTTGAGTAATGCTGTGTGTGTGTGTGTGTGTGTGTGTGTGTGTGTGTGTGTGTGTGTGCGCGCGCGCCTGTGCTTTGTGATTGAGGTTGGAGAACATTTTCCAACCAAGATAACCTCTCAGCTGGAACTGACTCAGGCAGAATGAACAAGTGTCTTCCTGTGCAAGCGGGGGCAGGCTTTTAGAAAGCAGCCTGCCAAAACCATCAATCTCTCTCTCTCTCTCTCTCTCTCTCTCTCTCTCTCTGTGTGTGTGTGTGTGTGTGTGTGTGTGTGTATGCACGAAACAGCATGCCCAGGCTGGGGATGATAGCAGTTTGCACATAATGAAGAAGTAGACACAACCTAGGTGCCCTGGAGTGAGGCACCCACAATATAGTAGTCACAGAGCACAAGCCAGACCATGCTCCTTTCGCTTTGTGAGATTAAACCAACCCTCGGAGGCCGGGAGAACCGCCCCTCCCCCCAAGCCTGCTCTGGGGAAGTTTCTATCCTAGCTGCTTTATATCTTGCCCAAGAATGAGCCACTCCTAACAGCGTACAAACATTCCTTAATACGCCTTGTTTACAATTCCTATTCACCCGTCTCCCTCAAGACACTATTCTCTGTCTCTACCCCACACCCACTCACAATCAGACTTCCCCATGTGTGGTCTCCCTTTCTCATTTCCAGTCTCTCGGCCAGTGCCCAGCCTGGCATCCACCCCACTACACCACTGAGTCACAGTCTTCTAAGCCACCTGTGACCTGCAACCACCACAAGAGGCACTGCTCAACCTACATGTAATGTGACAGTTGGACAGCGCTCCCCCCCCCTCAGGGTCTTTCCTCATGGGTCTCCAGGACACCCTGGCTCTTCTCTCACGTCTTTCCAGCTTCAGAAGGATGAAGCACCTTGTGTTCAGTTTCTGGATTCTTTTCTCCTCTGTGGATGCCATTTACTGTCTACCCTCAAGCCTGGCCATGCTAAAATCTAGGGACCAGCTATCTATTTAAATTTATTATTCTAGTCTAGGATTTATTTCTTAATCACAGTTGACATCTGAGGCTGGGTAATATTCTCTCTCTCTCTCTCTCTCTCTCTCTCTCTCTCTCTCTCTCCCTCCTTCTCTCCTTGCCTCCCTCCAGGGTCTCATGTATATTCTCATGTATAGGGTGTTCAGGGTCTTACCCTAGGAGGTGGGAAGGACCTATGGACAGATGCCAGGTCCATTGAGGGCATTGAGGGACTCCTGACCCTGGTATTGGGGTCAGCACAGTAAGGTGGTGGTAAACCTGTGACTAATTTCCCAGCAGCCTTGGTATAGCCAGATGACATGGACAAGTGCACCTATTGCAAGTAAACATCACAAACTGATCACAACTGTGACCAGAAACAAAATATTAGCAGTCCCCTAGAAGCCCCTTCTGAACGATCATTGCTTCCAGCAGCTTACACAGACTTGAACTTTTTGTTGTATTTTTTTGTTGGTATAAAATCTCACTCTGTAGCTCAGGCTAGCCTAGATAGAACTCAATATAGCTCAGACTGACCTTGAACTCACAGAAATCCTTCTGCCTCAAGTTTTAGGATTATAGGTGTGAGCCACCAATCTGGGCTTGACTTAAAAATAAAAACTACTTAAATAAGCCAGGTGTGGTGATGCATACCTTTAATCCCAGCACTCTTGGGAGGCTAAGGTAGGAGAAGCACCTTGAATTCAAGGCCAACCTGTGCTACAGAGTGAGTTCTAGGTCAGCCTGGGCTAGAATGAGATCCTGCCTCAAAAAAATATTTATTCTTGGTGTCTCCAGGTAGGGTCTCACTCTATCCCAGGCTGACCTGGAATTCACTATGTAGTCTCAGGGTGGTCTCAAATTCACTACGATCCTCTTACCTCTGCCTCCCGAGTGCTGGGATTAAAGGCATGCCTGGCTTATTTTATTTTAAAACATAATTTAATTATTCGTAAGCAGAGATAGATAGGTAGATAGAAGAGAGAGAGAGAGAAAGAGAGAGAGAGAGAATGGGCAAACTCCAGATTCATGTGCCTCTGTGTGCATCTAGCTTTGCAGGCACCTTAATCGCTAAGCCATCTCTCCACCCCCAACAACTATTTAAATAATGCTATAAAGTATGTCCTTTCTTGTGTCTTCTGGATTCTTTTGTTCATTACATTTGTGAGATGCACCCGTGTTTTGTAAACTGCAGATTATTTACTCTTTGTACCATGTAGAATTCCATCGTTTAAATGGGCACTAAAGATGGATTTTGCTATTGGTAGACATCTGTGTAGGTTCTGGGTTGGGCCCATCATGAAGATTCCTGTAATGTCTTTGAGAGCACACGGGCAGCCATGTCTTCTGGGTGTTTACCAGGAAGTAAAACTTAAGGATTCACATATGCTCAGCGTTGGTGGATGCTACCAACCAGCTTTCCCAAGTGGTCTTGCCTGTCTACACTTGCACACCAGTGTAGATTTCCAGGGCTGCTAATTATACTCTCACCAGCACAGGTCCTGCTGGCTTCACTGCCATAACCATCACTTCTCTACTCTGGTCTCCCTCACCTCCTCCCTGGGCAGGCCTCTCCACATTTGTCTCTTGTGTCCACTCCTGCCTTTTTCTATCTGCAAGAGTAGTTGATGTTGGTAAAATGTAACTTAAGTCCCAACACCACATTCAAAATCTTCCAGTGGCTTTCTTTCTGGATTGGAAAAGAATCCAAGCTCCTCTCCCCAAACTTCAATATAAACCGTTTGATCTGTCTTCCTTTCCTTCCTGATCTCCTGTCATCCTCTTCTTCACTCATTCCCTTCCTGACAGAACAGTCATCTCCTGCTTCTAGAACAGTCCGAGGCTCCTTCTCACCAAAGGGCCTCTGCACTTGCCTCTTTTTTTTTTTGTATGTGCAGTGCCAGGGATTAAACCCAGCGCCCTGTGCACGGTAGGCAAGCATTCTGAGCTACATCTCCAGATCGTTGCACAACTGGCTCTTCTCATCAGCGAGGTCTCCGTTCAACCATCATACCTCCTGGGAACCCTTCTCAGGCTACCCTTTAAAGTAGTTCTTCCTGTCACGATCCCATGGCCCTGAGTTTTCTTCTCATATACGGGTCTCAGATAATGGGATCCATTTGCTCACTGACACTGCTCTGTTCTCCTTAGAACAAAAGCCACAGGAAGGCAAGGTACCAGTTGATCTCATTTACTGCTGTATCCCCCAAGACGCCTAGCCTACCTGGCACTAATGCCTGGAACACAGGAGGACCATCAGCTTTGGCTGACTGCATGAACCCCAGATGTTTAGTAGACCCCAGGAGAAGTGGGCCTGGGCTGTAGGATCCATACACCGGAGCCCTCCGAAAGGAGTGAGCCACAGCAGGATGGGCTGCTCAGGTGCTTTCCGGTGCTAACTAGAGCCCAGGGAGGGCCTGGGAGCCAAGTGGCCAGATTCGGGCAGGC
>PVHP010041118.1:0-15549 GCA_004024765.1 Zapus hudsonius | reverse complement strand
TCTGGAGACTATGCAAATATTTGCAGGTGCATAATCTGTATTCTTTCTCTATCCTGAGCAGGTGTTACAGGCCAGTTACCTCTAACATGGTGTGATGTTGTCACAAGTTGCCTGATCTTTCTTTTTCTATTTCCTCTGTAAGGGTTTTGTGTTTTGGGTCCAGGGTGTGGAAAAGCAATGAAAGGGTGGATGGAAGGAAGGGATTTCTGGAAGATGTAGTTGGAGTCAACTAGCTACTATATTAGAACACAAAATAGTTATTAGATAATCTATCAGGAAAGCCCGATGTACCTGTATAATAATGACTCTCCGAATCTACTCCCATGCAGGACCACACTATTTCCTTCTCCCCTCACAGATTTAGACATGTAGTTCTTAGGAACACCAGCAATGACTCCATAGGCTATTATCAAACATTTCAATGACAATGTTTTATTCACATTTATCTCTGTCTTTCTCTTTTATGTATCAAAGCAGTGAAAAGCCAGGACATCATGTCCTCTTTTGGAGAGACAGGGTTGTTTATAGATGCTCTTAAGAGGAGTTTTAAAAATGAGGCATATTCCCATTTCCCCCAGTTAATGCTTCCAGTGATTTCAGCTGGAGGAAAGGAGCACTTTGTGACCTAAATGCTTAGTACATTTTGTTCTACCATTCTGTACCCACTCAGGTATCTTGAGAGATACTTCAGAACTTTCATAAGCACTTATTCCCTGAAGGACCCTGCCACAAAGCACTTCCCTTCACCCCTCTGTGATCGCTCCAGGGAGTGGATGCTGGGTACCAAGGTCTCTGAGGAACCCCAGAGTTCATGGTTGGAGCAAGATAGGGAAGTAGAAAGAAACAGGATTCATGATGAGCCATGGCTACCCTTCTTCTTGGGGCTTCAGCTTATCTGTTGCTTAAGAAAAGACTTGTTTGAACAAGACTAATACCGACAGTTAATCATCTGAGTAAATATGTCATAACTAAAGGTGTGGCCAAGAAACCAGTGTTGATAGGGAATGAAGAAACACACACACACACACACACACACACACACACACACACACACACCACACCACACCAAGCCTGCCAAAGAAATGCAAAAACAAAATAGCAACCTCCCAACAGGAAGCTTTTTGTTAGAATATTGTTTTGTAGTCTGGAGGCACTGGTTAAATTGATGAGTAACACCCTTCTTCAAATTTGGCCTTAATCTTATACATCATGGTAGAGTATGCATCTGGGTCCATAGATTTTTGAGCATTTAAAAGTCAGGTAGGTGTTGGTGTTTCTCTTTTCACCCAGATCATCACTTCATTATTTCCCCATGTTGTCTAGAGTTTATGTGATCAGTGCTAAATAGATTCCTTACTCCATGTCTCTGCATTTCTAACCATCAAATTCAGGATTGGTTTGCATTGTGTTATGCATTGCTGACAGGGAACACGAACATCATAGGATCTTACTTTTTAGGAAGCCAGGAGTGAGGACACAAAGAACAGGGACATTAGGGCTAATCTTGTGACCACCAAAGCTAGCTATTAGTTATCTTTTTGGCTCTCAAGGTCCTGGTCAATGCTGAGAGGTTTTCTTTTTAGGTGTCATTTGAGCTTAGGTGCTCAAATTTCTGTGTTGAGTCTGGGAACCCTTGGGGCCCATTACATCTCTGCTGCTGGTATTATTTCCATGATAAACATGAGGGAGAAAATCCCCTTCTTTTGGGTTAGAAAGTGCCTAGTTCTCAATATCAGTTTTTTAAAAAGAGAAGTTATACAAATGTGTAATTTTATATTCCCCTCTCTCTCTCTCTCCTCTCTCCATTTGGTATTTGTGTTAACAGTTCCATGCTTTACTGTGATTGAATTTGTCTCTATTATGATAGAAGTTCAAGGCAGTCTTTTCCCTAGAGAAACTGTCATCCTAAGCTACATATAAAGACAGGTCAGTGGGAAAAGCTTTGTCCCTCAAGCATGATGACCTGAGTTCAATCCTCTGCACCTATGTGAAAATGCAAGATGTAGTAATGTGTACCTGTAATCCCAGCACTGGGGAGGCAGAGACAGGAGTATCCCTGGGGTTTATAGCCTAATGGATTAGCTCTAAGCCAATAAGAGACTCTAAATGTGTCAAAAGAAGCCCACAAAGCAAAACAAAAGCATGGGCTTTGTTCCTGAGGGTGACACCCAAGGTTGTCCACTGGCTTCCACATACATGTGCACACGCACCTATGTACACATATGCACCTGCACACACACACACACACACACACACACACACACATACACACACACTAAAAACAAAACAAAAGATTCCTCTTTCTAGCTCTGAGGATCCTTTTAAAAATAGAGATATCATATTGTCAACTGCTTTCTCTCAGAAGTTTTTACATGCTTCATTTATCTTCTCTGACCATTTAAATATGGTAGACAGAATGCTATTCTGTAGTTTACAAATGTCCTGGTCTTAGTGTCATATGTCAAAATCAATGGCCTTTAAAATATCCCACTTAAGAGAAGTGACTCAGAGGTAGAAACCCAGCCAAAATATCTTAACTGTTCTAGAAAGTTCTTTGGGATGGGTCAATCAAGGAACCTTGATACCACCTCTACATTTCTGAGTACATTAAAATCTCATTAATTTTCAGAGAGGAGACTTAGGCTGCACTTGACCCTTTTAAAGAGCTTTAGAAAGAAAAATTTACCAAACAATTTAATAGAATAAACAAATTTTTAAAGAAGTTTATTGGACAGCTTCTGACCTTAAGAGCCTCTGGGCATCCTAAACTACTGTTTGTTTATTCCCTTTTATATACTGATCAGAAATAATTATTCATTATTAAAGTGTTTCCTCTAAGGAATTTATATTTTTCCCTTAAATCTGTAATGTTTGGTTAAACTGTACACCAAAATTTTTCTCTATTTACATATTGGTTCCAACTTTTGCATCCAAAGTATAAATTGGGAGGTGTTTCTGTCAAGGATTGGCCATTTTGGGGAATTTGACATGATTATTTTATTATTTGGGTATGTGAACACCAGAGAACATTTGGCTCAGGATGGATGCCTTTAAGCTCAGCTAGGAGAAAATTTCTTCTCTCCCTCCTTGGGGTGAGGTAGCCTTGTCAAGTCTGAAGGCTTAAAATCTGAACAGATCTTTCTGAGAATCACCTGGGTTTCAGTCACACGTGAAGATGGGCCATTGTGATCCTCACAAAGATGAGACCGTAGAATGGAAGTTTCAAATACTTGAACACATTCTTCTGTTTGAGTTACAAGTATGAGACCTTCCTAGCAGTGGGTCACCTCCTGGGAGATTGTTAGAAACTGGAAGCTCAGATCCTCCCAAACTTCTTATCAGAGTCAGCTTTTCATAAGATGTCAAGGTGACTTAGATGGCCACTTAAACCTGTGAAACATGACCCAAGTCACCTCTTGTCCCCAAGAACCAGAGAAGGCTGGACTGGGGAAGTGCATTTCCTAAGGAGAAGGTGTACACAGGATTTTTTAGCATTTCCTAAGGAGGGAGCATATACCCAGGGTTCAGCAGGAACAGGGTGCTGGGGATAGACCATCGGTCTTGGCATTAGACAGTCGGTTCTCCTGGTAGCTCGTGGGGTGAAAGGCCAGGCTTGATACCCAGTGCTGGTTGGCTCGCCCTACACTGGAGAGATATGTCAAATTTCTTGAATCAATGGTGAGGAGAAGGCACATCATCTCAGCTCTGGCAGTAGCCACAACACATGATGTGTGTCTTGTGACACTTCTGAGCACAGCAGATCGGAAGACATTGGCTGTGAGTGTGCCTTGGAAATTTTCCTCTGACTCTTTCAAACTCAATGATTGTCCTAAGCTTGATCCTTCGGGACACATCAGAACTTTATGTGGTGCTGTCACATTTCTTACTGAAGAAACAAAAGAATAAGAATATGAGAATGAATAAACTTTGGTTTGCTTGAAAACAAGATCCAATCCACATCCCTAATGGCACTATGAGAAGGATGATCGCTGATGTGGTTGGGTGCATTCTCTCTGTGATTGATCCCGAGGAAAACCCAAGACGGCTCTCTTGAGAGAGATGTGTCTGATGTTATTACCATGGTGGGTGGAGGCCAGAGTTCTTCACATGCACACAGGCTTGCTTCTGTATTGCATGCATGTGCTCATATATTCTTCCAAAGTGAGGTAGTTTGCCTCAAGGATATATGGAAAGATGAAAGTGCCCAGTAACTGCCAGTTATTGTGCAAAGACAGAGAGCAAAGTGCCTAAGGGTAACAACACCGAGTGTAAGCCCTTGCCCTTGGCTCCAGCATCCGGGCTCTGTCACCTTAGCTCTGTGACCTAGGGTTAATTGCTGACTTTCTCTGTACCTTGGTTCCCTCCTCTGAAATACAGGAATAATAGTAGTTCTGACATCATAAGTCCTAAATGAGATAACATACAAAATGCCCCCAGAAGAGCTTCAGGTATATAATGAATATAAGATTAGTATCAGCTCATTTTTCTGCATGCTTTATATGTTATTAGCTGAAATCCAGAAGAAAAAGATTGAATTTTTCTGGATATACTGGTTTAAAAATATTTCTTTTATTTACATGGAGAGGAGAGGAGAGAGAGAGAGAGAGAGAGAGAGAGAGAGAGAGAGAGAGAATGAGAGAGAATGAGAATGAGAATGAGTGTGCCAGGGTCTCTTGCCACTGTAAATGAACACCAGACCCATGTGCTACTTGGTGTATCTGGCTTTACATGGATACTAGGGATTTGAACTCTGGGCCATCAGGCTTTGCAAGCAAGTGCCTTTAGTTACTGAGCCATCTTTCCAGTTCCAGTCCTAATTTTTATTTTATTTTTGCAACAGAATTTTAACTTCTTGAGGGAATCATTCATTTTACTCTTGCTTATCACATTCTAATGGTTATTTTTTCTAGGCCTAAATGCATTTCAATAAGAGCTATCATTAACAAGATACTCAAATAGAGCATTATCAGATTATTATCAGAGATACAATTTTGTAATCTCTTCTGATATTTTAATAATTCTGGGAGTTGAGATTAACTGCATGGCAACTCCAGAAATGTACCAGAATCCTGGGTCCAGCAACTTGGCTAGACCCAAAATCAGTTATGGGGTCCATAACTGATTCTAATTCAAAGTCTGAGAGGCTCAGTTGGGCTCTGAATTCAAATCCTGATTCAGCTGACATCCCTTTAAAACATGATGGAAATGGAATGATGTAGAAATATTAGAAACACTGTGACAGTTTATGGCCATACCGCCCTGAACATGTTCAATCCGAATTTACATAGTTCTTGGATGGGAGATACTGGGATAAATGTATTCTGACTTTCATTCTCCTGTTCTGCCAGGACCCCAGATAGGCAGTGAGAGACAGTGTGTCAACTGTGTGGAGATCAAGGGTAAGCACTCTATTATGTCACACTCCCTCTTGGGAGTCAGGAGTCAGCCTCCACCAGACCCCAGCTGATTAGTTTCCACCCTGGGGCTGTCTGACCTTGGTAGAATTATCCCAGATGCTAGAACAAGCCAGGCTGATCTCATTTTTGTGTGAATGTCTTATTCTTGTGGGGAATTGTTATCAATTATCTGCCTCCTCCCTTACAATGGGAGACTTATTATAGGATCATTTCATGGGCCTGTGAAAGGAGGTGCTTTGTCCCAGTGGACTGTCTTGTTCTCTTAGCAGTGTGAATCACTAATTCTTAAAACCATTACAATATATGACTTTAACCGCATTGAGCAATCAGACCATTATCCGAAAATTCTAATTGCCCCTCTAAATTAGTCGTAGAACTTCTATTGATACCTCAGTGTCTTTTTACTTTTTATTTATTTATTTTTTCTTGAGGGATGAAGGTAGCCACTTACCTATATGGAAATTCAAATGTGCCTTAGGCTTCAGCTTCTTTTATACTGACTACATATTTTTTGTGGTTGTTGTTATTTCTTTTTGCTGTGTTTTTTTGCTAGTATCTAAAGTATTTAGCTTAATATTTTCCTACAAAACCAGCTTACTTGGTTAATGTTTTAAAGGAGGAACAAATACAAACTTATTTTGTTCAAATACACTATAAAATATAGTATATTCTTCTCAAATTAAAATGATTGCTCTTACCTCACGAAATCACAGTGAAATTTGGATTGCTGTACTATGAAAAGTGTCCCTTTCACGTGTGTCCTGAAGTCTCTTAACACCTTGCACTAAACTGTGGATTGAAGGAAGTCCTCACATTGTTGTGTCTGTATACCTCCTGCTTCCGTAAAACATAATTAAAAATTAGACTTTCATATGAGATGCATATATTTCTTTTTAAAAATATTTTTTTATTTATTCATTTTCAAGCAGAGAGATAGAGATAGAGATAGAGATAGAGATAGAGAGAGAGAGAGAGAGAGAGAGAGAGAGAGAGAGAGAGAGAGAGAGAGGAGAGAGCACACCAGGGCCACCACCTTGTGGGTCTGGCTTATGTGGGTCCTGGGGACTTGAACCTGGGGCCTTAGGCACTGGAGGCAAGTGCCCTAACCTCTGTGCCATCTCTCCAGTCTGAGATGCATATATTTCTATAAAATCATCCTTTCAACCAAAGAGTTCATTTCTTTCCTTTTGATTTTAAAATTAATTAGACATTTTCTTCAGCTGTAAAGAGCTGTTGGCCATAAGTACTGTATCTGATGCTCCTGATGTACAGGTTGGCCTGAAATTGCCTGTCTCCTCTCACTAACACAGGCTTCATTGGGAGGGGAAGACCTGTGGGCTACTGCAAAAATAAAAGATATTTGAAATGTGATTTTCATCCTTAACATCCAGATGGATTCTCCCTCTATACCATTAAATTACAATTATTGCTTCATTTTAAGAGTATCTTATTTTTTATTTCTTTGCACGAGCGTGTGTGTAATACATACGGTGTGGTGTGTGGGGTATGTATGCAGAGGCCAGGGGTGAACGATGAGTGTCTCTCTCCCTCTGCGGCTTATCCGTGGGTTTCTTTGCGTGGCTCTCTGATCCTGGAGCTTGTCATTTCCAGGAGCCCCAGTGATTCTTTGGTCTCTGCTCTCCACAGAACCGGGGTGAAAGCCATATGTTGTATGGCCGTGCCAGGCTGTTTATGTGGGTGCTGGGGGATCAAAATCAGGTGGTCTCAGGCCTCTCCAGGCCTTCCTGCATATGTGGGAAGAGCTTTTACCTGCAGAGCCATTTCTCCAGCCCTGTAAAATTATGTTCACATAATTCCCACAGAAAGGGGAGGTAGGCTAATACAAATCCTGTGCCTTCCCGCTACTACACTTCGAGGAACACAAGAATTCTAGTTTGTTCTGGTTTGGAAGCACAGGCAAGAGGCATAGAAAAACTCTTGTGTGTGTGGTGTGCATGCATGTGTGTGTGTGTGTGTGTGAGAGAGAGAGAGAGAGAGAAAGAGAGAGAGAGAGAGAGAGAGAGAGAGAGAGAGAGAGAGAGTTTGCATGTGTTGGCATTGAGTAACTTCTGTTTTCACTCTACCTTGTTTATGAAGACAGGGTCTCACTTGAACACAGAGCTCACCGATTCTGTTAGTTTAGCCAGCCAGCTTGTCCTGATCCCAGGTCCCCAGTGCAGGAACGACTATGCCCACTGGCATTTACACAGGTCCTGGGGTTCTGAACATGGGACTTTGAACTTGTACGGCCAAAGCTTTTCCTACAAAACCACCCCCCTGTCCCTTAGACTTTAAAAACCAACCAAGAAATTCAAACTCGAGGGAAGTTATTTGGGTTATGATGAATGTACTTAATGCTAAGAACAAATACACTGCAGATAGTATCCTACCACTATTGTGATCTTGGGTGAATAGACAGCACTGGAGTTCTTAGACCAGGGCATAAATGAATTTATATTGTTTCAAGATCTTTTACAAACACTCCTTTCTCGGGGGCCCAGTGAGTGACTTGGACAGCAGCCATTTCCAGCTAAGAGGAGGGACAGTCACTGTGAGACACCAGAGCTCTTTTCTTTCTGTGTTCCTCTCTGAGATGTCACGTCCTGAGCTCTCTGGAATTAGGAGGAGGACGGCTCTCCTCATTGTACTCTCATTAGTGTCTTATCGAGGACAGGCTATGAGAAGAGCTTTTTTTGGTGAGATCAGTTCTCTGATTTCTAGCTTCCCTTTGCAGACCTCAGAGCCATACTTGAAGTCCTCTCAGACTGCTGCTGTTGCCCCTGCTCCCGAGGCTGCTGGTGGCGGTAATGTGGGCGTTGGTGTCTTTTTTTTTTTAAAGGATCTTTGTTAGATGCCTGACTGTCTTGAAAAGAAAATGGCAATGAGTCACCCAGTTACTGATTTCCTCATAGGTGAGATCAGTTAAGTGCCATCCCAGAGAGGGTGTTTGGGATCAGAAACTCATGTATCCAGAGTACAAGGCAGCCTGCTGGCCTCTGTGGACACTAGGATCTGCAGACCTGGGATCCAGGCACCACTTAGGCCCAGCATGGCTGCCAGGAGATGGGGTACCTTGCCATTTCTCCTTTTCCACTTCCAACGATGGAGGAAATGGTACATTATGACTCCAAAAACTATGTAGTGAGCTGCTATGATATCAATTATGGCCTGTGTGTCAATCTATCACCATGCCCAATTGATTCTATTTCTTAAATCATATTTGAATTCCCTCTGCTGTTTTCTGGCTATAACTCTCTCATCCTTCTCTGGACAATGAATATCTTTCATCCGAATACCCACAATGGCCTGTCCCCTGGCATTACCTTTTGCCACTGTGCAGCTAGCGAAATCACACAACAATGCTTATTTGATTATGTCTTGTCCTGTGTCAAGCTTTTCAAAGGGTGTTCCATTTGGTCAAGAGCTGGCATGGGCTACAAGGCCCAGCTCCATGTGATCTCACTTCGTCTCCACTTTCACTTCTGTTGTCATTCCTCTTCACTCTGGGACCCAAACTTCTCCTTCTTCTAATAAAGCAACCCCAGCTTTCTCCCTTCTGCTTAGGACCATCACACATTCCTACTTCCTGGAATATTCTCTTTTTTGTAGTTCCATGTTATTTTATTTTTTTTACAGATCCCTCCCTCACCCTCTAGTAGCTCCCAGCCTTGCTTTGAGCTCTCATCTCCCGCAGTGTCATCCATTAGCAAACCAAGTTCAGATTGTACTGGTGTGTTGAACAGTGTCCTCATTGGACTGTAAGCAGACACTTACCTCCTTTCCTCACCATAGGGTTTTCAGCACCCAGTACAGTGCCCACCTGGATGTTCAGTAAGTGCCTGGTCATTGTAGAAGTTAGCATTTTTATTACTGAGATAAAATACTTGACAAAAATAAGATGAAGAGAGGAAGAGTTTTATTTTGGCTCAAAGTCTTTGACAGTTCATCATGATAGGGAAGGCATGGTGGCAGGAGTTTGAGAAAGCTGGTCACATTCAGGCCACAGTGAGGAAGCAGAGAGGGATGAATGCAGGTGCTCTTTCTGCCAGCTCTCTCCTTTTCACATAACCTCTGGCTCCAGCCAATGACATGACGTCACTCACAGTTAAGGTGGGTCTTCCCACCTCAATTAACTCAATAAAAATAATCACTCACAGTGATTATAGGTCCTGTCAAGTTGACAATAAGTATAAACCATCAAAGTCATGGTGGAGAAAACGTGAATACGCTGCTCCTTTCCCATAAGAGAGGAGAAAGGAGAGAAGTTCCATTTTTACCCTTTAACCTCTTCTTGCCCACATTCAGAATTGACTTCCCTGATTGTTATCTGTCCTGGTGGAGGGTTAGAAGTGAGGGTCAGGTTTCCACCCTATCAGACTCTGTATTCCATTTCAGCTGTTGAATATCCATTAGGCATCCATGATGTTTAGATTTGATTACTTCTGGAACTTTCTCATGAGTCTAAATTTGAACTGCTGGCACTTACTTTGATGTGGCAAAAGTTTAAGAAAAAGGCTAAACAAACGAATCTTTGGGTGTTTTAGCCTAAAATTAGCAACTTGTTCCTCCCAAAGTGTAGCCTCACCCTTGGCTGCTTGTGTACTCAGTTCTCCAAGCGAGATGTCATGTGACAAAGGAAGAGGCTGGTGGTCACACGCCAGAACGTTGCAGGGCTCATTAATTACTTGGAAAATGGTGATTGGGTTGTGGCCAGAATCCCAAAGAATGACAGGAAATAGTTTCTGCTCCTCAGCTGACAGGTTGATGAGTGAGGTAAGAATTAAAATCACTTGGGTAAGGAAAGGGGGAAGAAATAAATAGAAACAGAAGCCTTGTTCAAGAACAAGTAACATACACAGTGAAGATATACCCCCCCCTTCCACCTCAAGAGGGTTGATTCAGATGAACCATGGAAATCACTCTGTTCATGGTCATGAGAGGAACTCATTATCTCTAATAAAATGTATTGGGAAGACCAATCTAGGAGAAGTGTGGAGTGTGTTGGAGCCTGAGCCCCACCTTATGAGATGTGCATAAATTTTGAGTCTGTGAGTTGGTGGGTCCTTATGAGAACTGTCTTGTAAGTCACAGGGTTGAAGATTCTCCTTCCACAAAACAGCACCCATGATTTTGGTAAGGCTATATATACTGAACCTTCTTAGCAAATTTGTTATACTTAAATGAGGGCAGTTTCAAGCAAGAAAAGTCAGTTTAGAAACCTGAGAATTTCTTAAAGTTAATGGGAAAATAGATAACTGAAGGAATATGGAGTTAGCAGGTTAAACCCTGATTGAGCTTAGTGTGATTATGTTTTGAGTCAGTGTTACCCTGTAACTTTCTCAATTCCGAGCTGTGAAAAATACATAGTGAGAAGTGATCATGTACTACTTAGCTGAAATGAGGCCATCGGTAGCTCCTTTCCTGTGTGAGTTTCCAGTATCCATTGAATGGCCCTATGTCTCTACTATAAAAAACTGCTGCGAGAGGGAAAAGTGAACACGCAAATGTTCACCCCCATCCAGTGGTACCTACACAAGACCCTACATAGAAGAAAGACCTTCTTGTTGTAATTCAGTGGCCTATAAGGAATGTAAACAGTGATGTGAGTCTAGTCCAGTGATACAGTGTTTGCCTAGCATGTATAAAGTCTTAGGTCCAATCTCCAGCAAGAGAGATGGGGGGGTGCACCCAGAGTATAATTTTCAGATGCCAATGATTAACAGGGAGAATCAAAACTCATCAAATTACTGGGAACAGTTGACTTTGAAGCACTTGGCACTAAATGAAACATCTATTTGAGCCTCTTCAAGGCTCAGGGAACATTACAGAAGAAGCAAACAGCAGAAAGAATGTAAGAGCCAGAGGACAGGGCAGAGCATGTTGGAACTCTGTCTTCCAGTCATGATGTGGCCATTGCATCCAGGACCTCACAGTGACCTGTTCCTTGCACAAGACTTGCACAACGTTGGTCCCATAACATCCTGTCATGGATGGTGGAGGAGGGAAAATTTAAAAATAAAGACATCAAAGTAGAAGGGCGAAGAGGGACTAGTTTAAAAGAAAAGGGGATTTGGTGGAAGGGGCCTGGGGTACAGGTGGAGATTTTTATCAAGCTACATCACATGGTCCAAATACATTTTATGCATGTGTGGAAACTGTGGATAAATAACTCAGTGAATGTCAAATAATTACATAATTTATCAGGCCTTGGTTTTCATGGAATTCCTTCGACTTATTGCCTCTTCTGTATACCACCTGTATTGCTTTTATTTTGCAGTGGAAATAAAATTTATAAACATCGATTTAATAGGACACGATTTCTTAAGTGCACTTTATAGTGGAGTCTAAAAAGTGTATGTGCACTGTGCTAAGTAAATTGTCTTTACATTGACTCTCGCCCATTTAATACTCTATAAATTCATACGAACTCATGAATTTTTGTCATCTTTGTTATATATTTTCTAATCAAGGTGAAAAGTTGACGTATATCTGTTGAAATAAAAATCCACGTATCATCTAAAGTACCAGCTCACCTGACTTCTCCTTGGAATCATTTCTGAGAAAGAGTGTTCTGCTCCATGGTGTTGTTGGAGAGGGTGTGATTGGTTGAGTGGGTCAGGGTTGGGTAGACTGAAGTTTTGCTTATGATGAAAGAACTTTACTATACAGTCACCTTAGTAAAGCCTGGATTATAGTTATCTGAGCGGGTCTCTCAGTAACTTGATACCTTGATCATCTGTACTATGGAGATACTGCAGCTATTGCTTTCTGTCTCTTAGATTTTTGCTCTACTTTGGAGGAGGATAGCTTGTTCATTTTTGTTTTGTTTTGTTTAAAGACCAAATGTCTTCGTGCCATTGTGATGAAAGGGATAGCTGAGGAACTTTTTGATAGAGAAGGGATTGTTTCAATTGAACTGTGTGGCTGTTTTTCCAGAAACATGTTTGGAGAAATGGACTGCTTTGGAATCCATTTGCACACTTGGAAATTAATTTGCTCCGTAGACATTTTTGGCACACCAGTTCTTTGTTTGGTTCTGTGTGAGGCATTCGAGGAATATCTGCAGGGATTCTTGTAGGAGAAATGAGTGAAGTCCACACGTAAGAATAATTAATAAAGTATGATGAAGGATATCCCAAAGACTATCTGTATCCCGTGTGATCGGCTGCCACCCTGCTTCATCTCATGGCTTTTCACCAGCTTGAAGTAATGTTGGAATGAATTGAAATCTAGCTGGTATATGCATCCTATTTATTTGATGAGAGTTATTGATAACCATACATTAGAAAATCAGACCCTCACGGCCTAATGGCTGGCAAGCTGGAGTTAGGAATTATCAAGGCTACAACAGTACATAGAAAAATGTAAAGGAACAACATTTCCCATAATTTAATTACCCAGAGATTATTTCTACTTGTTTTAAAAAATGTATTTTCTATTTTTTTTTTTGAGGTAAGGTTTAACTCTAGCCCAAGCTGACCTGGAAATCACTATATAGTCTCAGGGTAGCCTCAAACTCCTAACTCTATCTCCCAAGTGCTGGGATGCCACCACACCCTGCTAAAAATGTAATTTGTTATAGCTAGGATCATACTGCACATATATAAAATCTTGTATCCTTTTTAAAATAACAAGCACTTTCTGTGTACCAAGTTTCTTTCAAATGTTTTGATGGAAGAGTTGAAGTCCAGTTTGTCTATCTACCATACGTTAACAGTTGTATTATTCACTCAAATTTCTTGATGGAATGAACAGATTTGAACATGGGTCTTAAATTTTTGTGTATATTGTATAAAATACAACTATATATAACTAGGCAAAGACTAATTGGCAGAGCAAATGAGGCAGGGACGAAGGGGGTGAAAACTGGTTCATGGCTAATTTGTGTTAGCAAACTACAGAGAGGCACTGCTGGAAGACCTGCACCGCTGAGCGAGCTGTGTGATCTAAAAGTTCCTTGGTGTCAGGGGATCCACCGAGGAGTCTTACAAGAAGTCCACTTTGATGGTCCCAAGACCATCCATAGGGAGTGTCAGAATTCTAGGCAACTGGAGCATAGGCATCCGCTGACAAGGGTCATCTGAAGGGACTTGTTATGTTATCAAGGCACGTGTTATCAAGGGACTGTTCTTGGAGCTCAGGACATGGACATAATCTAATAAATGTGGATCTTTTTTAAAACATATTTATCTATTTAAGAGAGAGAGAGAGAGAGAGAGAGAGAGAGAGAGAGAGAGAGAATGTGTACATCAGAGCCTCTTGCCACTACAAAAAAAACTCTGGACACATGTGCTACTTTGTGCATCTGGCTTTTTATATGGATACTGGGGAAACAAACCCAGGTTGTCAAACTTTGCAGGCATGTACGGTTGTAGTTAAGTTTTCATTGCTGCACAGAAAACCCCACTAAAGCAGCTTGTGCAGGAATGGGTTTATTTTTTTTATATATTTTTAAAAATATATATTTATTGTCCATAATGAGTTACATTATTTAGTGGGCAAACCATGCGTTGTTATCCCGAATTCCCGAATTCCCCTCTCCCCATCCTGTATATCCTCCTCCGTGGGCTGTCTGTATTAGTCCTTGTGGCAAGGGATCCTGTATATCATCCCAGTTTTCCTGGCCCAAGTGTGTTGTTACTGATGGGTGCCATGCCTCAGGACAGTCTCCCTCACTACGGCTCTCACAATCTTTCTGCCCCCTCTTCCACTCAGTTCCCTGAGTCGTGGTGGATGAGTAATAAGGCTGCTTTAATGTTGCGAGCTTAGGGGTCCATGTGTCGAAAATCCTTGGTTTCTGTCTCAATGGCCTATCCTGTGTTGATTGAATGACTGTGGTTATAGGTTATAGGAATGGGTTTATTTAAGCTTATGGACTAGAGGAGAAGCTTGATGATGGCAGGGCAAACAACAGCATGAACAGAGGGTGGACACCACCTCCGTCAGAGCACTGCAAACAACAGCAGGAAGGTGTGCCAAACACTGGCAAGGGGAAGCCAGCTATAACCCCCATAAGCCTACCTCCAACAACACACCTCTAACAAGGTTCCAATTCCAAAACTGCCATCTGGGGATCGAGCATTCCCAATACATAGAATTTACAGGGACACACCTGAATCAAACCATTACAGTCTGTCCCTAGCCCCCATAAAATGATAATCATATATGATGTAAAATGTAATGCATTCAGTCCAACTTTAAAATCCCCTGTTTTTATCATTCCAATGATATTCAAACATCCCTATTGTATTACAGTTCTCTAAAGAAACAAACCAACACAGAATGAATTGTAGTAAAAAAGGGGGGATTTATTGGATTAGTTTACAGCAGTCCCACAATAGCAGTCTGCAGGCCCAAGAGTCATCCACATGGCTGGATGCCTCAGCAGTCCCAATCCAGCACTGAAGGCCCAGAGGCTTCCTGGGGAGCCACTGGTCTTCAGGCTGAAAGGCTGAGGAAGCTTCCTTCCAATGCTGATGAAGGGATGTGCAACAAGCACCAGCAGCCAGGCAGGCAGGGGAAGAGAGAAATTTCCTTCTTCTTTATGTAGCCTTAGGGAGGGTTCTTGTAACCCTTTTCCAGACTTGTTGACTTACTGAGTCTGGAATTTCCTTCCTGCATTGTCCTAACAGGAAAGGATGTTTGTTTCTAGCTCCCCTGAGTCTCCTTACATCCTGCCCCCTACTGAGAGGGCTGCCTTCCTATAAATAACCTCAGAGACCCATCCAAGATTACTAAACAGGTCAAGTTGACAACAAAATTTAACCATCACAACCATAATCCAAAGTCTTTCAATACAGCCATAATACAAAAACAAAACAAAACAAAAACATAAGGGCACAGAACATTCATACTGCAAAAGATGGCATTGGGCATAGCAAAAACAAGTGAACCAATGCAAGATTTAAAATACATAGGGCAAACATCAATCTCTAAATCAAAGTCTGATAATAACCAATAACTGGTTTCCTGAGCTCCAATTCTGCCCCTCCAGCTCAGCTACTCAGTCTGGGAAAACTTCATCTGCTGCTGGCAGCTCTCCTTAGCAGCCATCCTGGCATTTCACTGGGTCTCCACTGCAACCCACAGTTCATCCTCATAGCTCCATTGGGCTTCTACGTAAGTAATCATG
>PVHP010041117.1:5284-15663 GCA_004024765.1 Zapus hudsonius | reverse complement strand
ACACACACACACACATGCACACATCAAAAATCGAGGGAAAAAAAACTCTTCCAGAATACTCCTTAATTCCTGGATAACTACTAGGGTGCTGGCTTTGCAACCCTTCTAATATCAAACTTACTAGGGCTTCTCTAATAATGAACTGGATTGTAATAGTAAGCCACACACCAATGGGATGAATCTCCAAACCAAGGACTTATTGAAGCTACAGATCCACAGGAAGTTCCATAATGGTGAAAGAGGCTTGCCCCCTTTCCTTCACAGGTCCAAGCAGAGAGAGAACCCCAACACCAACACTGTACACAAACCAACAAAACAGGCAGGGAGAAGAGATTCTTTCCCCCTTTATATAGCCTTAGGGCAGGGTCTTGCAACCCTATCTGTAACCCTAGCCCTATCAGGGTTTCCCGAGTCTCTTGAATTTCCTTCCTGCACTGCCCTCCCAGGAAGCGAGGTTCTTTTCAAGCTCCTCTGAGCTTCCTTACATTCTGCCCCCTACTGAGAGGGCTGCTTTCCTGTGAACATTAGAGACCCACCCAAGATTATTAAAAGGTCAAGTTGACAATAAAACCTAACCATTACACTGGACCTACTTCAAAGAGTTTGATGATTTTAGGCCTCTAAATATATGGAAAAGTTTTCAAATTCTTGGGTGAGCATATTTGAATGCATACTGAAAATATTATCATTAATAGGTAATTGTTTCTCATTTGACTGCTTTGGAAGGATCCTTGTCTGTCAGCAGATAAAATGAGGTAGGTAGGCCTGGGGAAATGGTTAAGATGCTTGCCTGCAAAGCCAAATGATCTAGATTCAATTTCCTAGTTGTTGTTTTTATAAAAAAAAAAAAAAAGGAACAGGTTGCTGCGCGCTCTGGGAACACTGCTGAGGAATACACTGGGGAGGGGGAGGCGGGGCTGGCTGGGATGTCCCGGGCTGGGTGGGTTGCTGGCCAGCTAGCACTGGGGTGTGGACCGCTCTATGTTATTGCTCAGGAAGTGGCTGCTGGGCGCTGCTGGGGCTGGCACCGGGGCTTGAGCCAGCTCCATATTGGCGGCAGTGGCGACACAGAGGGGACCTCGGAGAGGGAGGGAGCAGGCATGCTCGGACAGCCACGCGGAGGCGGGCAGCTGTGGAAGCATGCCCATGGGCCTGAGAGACCGCGGAAGTGTTACAGCTCTGTGTGTGTTCAGCTCATCTCTCCAGAGAGAATAACGGGCATAGACCCGGGGGAAAAGACATGGCGAATAATCCCCTTTTATTTTAGCAGCATCGTGGGTTAAATAGAAATTGAGGAGGAGGGAATGGACAATGGAGATTGGCAGAAATCAGCAACCTGTGAATACCTGCTTTGCATGTGGATGTGAGCTTGGGCACGTATCAAATGGTGGGGGTAGAGGAACTGCCACCTTCTAGGCACAGCTGGGGTGCGAACCTAGGTCCACGTGGCTTGCTTTTGGGGGTTGGGAGTCTCAGAGTTGAGGGTGGAGATAGGGAAACGCCTACCGGGTTAGCTGCTGGGGTTTCTGACCTCATTCTTCAACACCCTCTTAAACCTTTGTCCTCCGTGCCTTCCTTAAGTAATACCAACACTAGTACCTATGTAAAGCCAGATGCACAGTGGTGCATGCATTGGGAGTTCCTTTTCAGTGGCTGGAGCCCCTGGTGCACCCATTCTCTCTCTCCCTTTTTGCTTGTAAATAAATAAATAAAATGTTGCACATGCAGCATGGATGGGACACCTTCCTGTGACTTGTTGGCTAGGAAGGTCCCTGATGCCTGTAAAACTTTACAGGCTATTGCTAAGGCCCTTGGCTGCCCACCAGGACTAGATGACCCTATTGCTGAAGACTCCACATGTCTTGGCTGAGAGTCACTAAGAAATTAAGCTGGAGCTGAACTAAAAGATTACTACCTATTGACTAGCTGTCAGGATGCTAGAAAGAACTATGCACCATGTAGCCTTTTGGGGAAGAGAAGTCATCAGTGGTCTTAAACAGCAGTGGATACTGCAAGTCTTACAGCTGGCTAGACAGGCCAAATATGTCAACTGGTTCTATGGTGGTATGTCTATTTTGGAAGAAACCAATGTTTCTCTGATTGGATTTAAGGACTGTTCCACAGGAGGGAATTCATGTCTGGTACTAAAACCTATGCTGGGAGGTAATAAGCTCTAGGGGGGAAACTACTACTGCTGTCTGTCTAAATACATATATTATGCCCATCAAAATTCCCTCTAAACACTCTGTGTGTGTGTGTGTGTGTGTGTGTGTGTGTGTGTGTGTGTGTGTGTTTTGAGGTAGGGTCTTACTCTAGTCCAGGATGACCTGGAACTCACTCTGTAGTTCCAGGCTGGCCTTGAACTCACAATGATCCTCCTGTCTCTGCCTCATGAGTGCTGGGATTAAAGGCATGCACCATCACTCCAGGCCAATGCTCATATATTAATGCTACTCTCACTTTTGGCTAGAGAAACTTATTTTCAGATTTTTGTGACCAGTGGGGTAACTCAAAACTCACCTAGTGCTGAGAAGTAGTGACAGTGAGACATCTCTATCATACCCACCAAGGCTCAGTTACCATTGCTGAAGAGATGGCAGAAAGAATATAAGAGCCAAAAGAAGGGGAAGAATACTTATAATACTGTCTTCCAGACACAATGTGGCCTTGGTATTCATGACCTCATGGAGACTGACATTACACACAGGAGACATGCATAACAATGACATCAAAATAGAAGAGTCTAATTGGAAAGAAGGGGTTCAGTAGAAGGGGGATATAGAAGGGGGAATGGGGTTTAATGGGAGGGGATTACAGTTATGGTATATTGTCTATATTTATGGAAATTTTCAACAAATAGGTAAAAAAACCCCGTGAGGTAGAGAGATGTCTCAGTGGTTTGAGGCACTGTTTTCAAAGATAGATGGACTGGGTTCGATTCCCCAGGACCCATGCAAAGCCAGATTCACAAGGTGGTACATGCATCTGGAGTTCACAGTGGCAGGAGATCCTATCACGCCCATTCTCTCTATCCTTCTCTGCCAGCAAGTAAATAAATAATGGCCTGTATTGTTTTGGGGGCTCCCTGACCAACAACAGTTCACTGGAGGGCAGAGGGAGGGACCACCTTGTGGGTCTGGCCTATGTGGGTACTGGGGAATTGAACCAGGGGCCTTAGGCACTGGAGGCAAGTGCCTTAACCGCTGAGCCATCTCTCCAGCCCTAGAATAATTAATTTCTAATCTATGCCCTTGAAATATTTGAGAGAAATATTTAAAGAAAGTGTTTTCTGTGGGATTAATTTTGGAAGATTTTCTGTTTTAAAATTTATGTTCAAGTGGAAATTATTATTTGCAACAATGTTTTGAATATTTCTTCTGCTCCATATTATCACCATGCCTTAATTCTGAAACCCAGAAGTAAAGATGCATTAAAAATAACGATATTTCTTGAAGACCACATCATTTATCATTTTTCTTCCAGACAACCTGTGTTTAATTGTTGGGGTGCTGGGGACAAAGTGCTTACTACACAAGTCTGAATACCAGAGTTCCAAACTGTAGATCCTTTGTAAAAGTTGGAAGCTGTGTCAGACTTCTGTAATCTTAATTCAGCTACTGCCAGATGGGAAGTGGAGACATGGCCAACGCATCTGTGAAGGAAGACGAATAATGGTGAACCCTTCCTCAAACAAGGTGGACGGCAAGGATCAACACCTGAAAATTGTCCTCTGACTTTTACATGTATGTTGTGGCATGTGGGCACATGCACATACACACACACACACACACACACACACATATATATATATATATATATATATATATATATATATATATACTCACTGAAAACTAAAAATGGACAAGACTGTGTAAAACTGGATAGGAGTTGTGATGGCTAAGTTTATTGTCAGCTTGACTTGTGTAATAATCCAGAGTGATCCTGAGTGGGTCTCTGATCTTGCCTGCAGAAAGGATTGACAAAATTCTTTTGGGATTTTGGAGAAGGAAGGAGGTCCCTTCTCCAGAGTGAGCCCTTCCCCCTGAGTGAGTTGGCCTTTCAGAAGGGGACTAGATGTAAGGAAACTTGAGGGTAAGGGAAGCTCTCTTCCTTCCTCCCCTGGCTGCTGGTGCTGGCTCTGCTTGGATTTATGAAAGGGGGGCCTGCCTTTTCCTTCATTTTTGGAACTTCCCCTGGATCTGTTATTCCAATAAATACTTTCCTCCCAAATTGTGCCTGGTTTGGAGATTCATCCCAGCGGCTGTGGCTGACTATGACAGGAGTCTTCACTCCATGATTTACTCTGCTTTCAATCTGTCTTTTAGTCTCTGTGCAGCAGTCTAAAAGGGGAGTTTAAAAGGGGTCCAGAACTTAGTTTGATAGCATCCTGTAGCTTTTATATGTGTAGAATTTGTAGTTCTACTTTGAAGATTCTTGAGCATTGAGGAATCTGATATTTAAAATGGATATGGTCACACTCTCAAAGGCTCAGAGACCATTGTGGAAGAGGTGGCATAAAGAATGTAAGAGCCAAAGAAAGGGAGGTGTGCTTTGAAATAGTGTCATCCAGGCACAAAGTGACTTTGGCACTCATGACCTCACTATGGTTGCATACACAAGGCCTGCCTGCATAGAAAGGGGAAATGATGACATCAAAAGAGAAGAGACAGGCTGGAGAGATGGATGATTCAGTGGTTAAGGTACTTGTACTTGCCTGAAGAGCCTAACCACAGGATTCAATTCCCCAGTGCCCTTGTAAAGGCAGATTCACAAACTGGCACATGCATCTGGAGTTTGTTTGCAGCTACTAGAGGCTCTGGCATGCCCATTCTTCATTCTCTCTCTCCCTCTTCTCTCCTCCTTCCCCCTCTCTCTTCACCTTGCAAATATATATAGAAGAGAGACCAGTTGGAAAGAAGAATGGATTTATTGGAGGGGATTTGGGAGGGGAGTAAGGAAAGGTGGTGGTGGGGATTATGATCATGGTATATTGTCTATATATACAGAGGTTGTTAATAAATAGTTAAAAAATAAGAAGGACAGGGGTTCCCAGGTGAGGTGGTGCATCCCTATAATCCCAGGCACTCTTAAAAATTTATTTATTTATATTGATAGGGATTAGGAGTAAGGTAGCCCCCATTTTGTAGACAACTACTCAGGATTACAGGTCCAAAAAGAATAAACAGATATCTGTATGGCCAGACAGAGCTAAGGAGCACAGAGTCCAGAAAAACAGAGCCTAGGAACTAAAATCTAAAAAAGCCCTGACTTCCAAAAGGCCAAAAGCCCTCATTTAATGCTGACCTCCCAGGAGGTCAGCTGGCCTAGACAAAGTAACCAAGCTTCTGGGTAACTCATTAGCCTATCATGACACCCCACCACGCCCACCTCCAAAGTCACCAGTCCTCTGTCTAAATCATCAGCCTATCAGGAGCCCCTCACATACTCTCAAGGTAACCAATCCAATACTCTCAAAGTAACCAATCCAATCTATCAGATTTGATGCTGTTGTAGTCAACCTTTCTCGTTGCTGCAGAATAGAACCCAATCCAAGCTGCTTGTGGAAGAATGGGTTTCTTTTGATTTACCAACTCAAGGGGAGACTCCATCAAGGCAGGGAAAACAATGGCATGAGCAGAGGGTGAATATCACTTCCGCGACAGCACTGCAAACAGCAGCAGGAAGGTGTGCCAAATAGTGGCAAGGGGAAGCTGACTATAACCCCCATAAGCCCACCTCCAACAACACAACTCCAGCTAAGTTCTAATACCCAAACTGCTATCTGCTGGGGAATGATCATTCAGAACACATTCATTTGTGGAGGGACACCTGGATCAATCCATGACACATGCCTATTTTACATCCCCTGAGTATCAAGTCATCAGCTTTTGAGAAGCCCCTACATGCATCCAAGTAACCAATCCACCTTGACTTAATACTTAATTTATATCTCCAAGAGTATAAAATCCCATGATCCACACATTGTTCCTATAAACCATAGATTGTTATTAAAAAATTATTGCCAGGAGTGGGATATCTTCTGGAGAATTGTTGGCCATGGAGGCCCCTGATTCCCCTAAAACATTACAGGCCTTTGGGTGCCAACCAGAACTAGATGGTAAGACCCTATTGCTGAAGACTGCACATGCTTGAGCCAGGTCACTGAAAAATCAGGCTGAAGCTGAGCTGGAAGCCTCCTCCCTGTGGACTAGTTGTCAAGATGCTGGAAAGACCTATGCAGCCCATTGGGGCAGAAAAGTCATCAATAGTGATAACTAGCAGCATACTCTGTAAAATAAAAAATACAGGGGTCAGCCTAACAATGAGCCGCAGGCCGATAACTGTCTTCCTGGCAAGAGATGCGCCTCCCCAGACCTACTGTAGGGGATCCACATAGAACCCCTATGGCAGTGATGGGACGAGCAAGAGGCATATAATCACAGCCAATTGGTCAACCCAGGACAAACCAGCGACACAGACACCAAAGATTCTAAACACATCCTCAAACAGAAGTACAGAGGTCCCTAAGGCCTCAACAACAAAGCAACCTTAATACTCACCCACCATGACTCAGGGAACTGAGCGGAAGAGGGGGCAGAAAGATTGTAAGAGACATGGTGGGGGAGAATATCCAGAGACATTTCCCACCTCAGTAAGAACATGCAAAGGGGGGTGGAACCCGTTTGACTCCTAAGCTATTCACAACCCCCTACCCCATGGACTGATCCTGACTGCCCACGGAGGAGGATATCCAACTGACCGGGGACAGGGAAGAGGGAAAGAGGGGAATGGGAGACATCAACATGTTAATCCCTTATTAAGTGTATCTAAGTATGGATAAAAAAAAGTACAGGGGTCAGTATTGAGAAACCAAAAAATTGGGATTGAAGCTGGGTGTGGTGGCTCAGACCCATAATCCCCTCACTCGGGAGGCTAAAATAGGAGGATCACCATGACTTTGAGGATATTCTGGGCTACAGAGTGAGTTCTAGGTCAGCTAGGGTTAGAGTGAGACCCTGTCTCAAAAAAAATTAGGGGCTCAAAAATCATCTGGCAAGGAGGACAGTGCTCATGCACAGATGCATTCCTAGATTCTCCTCACTCCTCTCATGGACTGGGGTCTCTGGCTAGCAATGACCTGTTTGTGCCCAAGTCCCACATTAAGTTCAACTCCTTTGCTAACATTTGATACCCACAATTGTGATGACGGGAGGGAAGATAGGAGTGAAAATAGTGTGACAAATGCTTTCACATGGCACATACGTGGATGTCAGAGGACAACCTCAAATTGTTGGTCCTTGCTTTCCACCTTGTTTGAGACAGGGTCTCTCTTGTTTGCTGCTGTGTACTTCAGACTAGCTGGCCCTAGAGCTTTTGTATTTTCCTGACTCTGCCTCCCATTGACACAGGGCTTACAGACACTTGCTTTACTGTGTCTGGCTTTATTTACATGAGTTCTAGGGATCTGAACTCCAGTCTTCAGGCTTGCACAACTAGCATTTTAAGCCACTGAACCATCTCCCCAGACCCAATTAAAATGATGTTTTTTTTGCTTGTGTATGTAGTATATGGTGTGTGTGTGTGTGTGTGTGTGTGTGTGTGTGTGTGTGTGAAGATGTACACTCTCTGTGTACACGTGTGGAGAATGTTGGGTATCTTCCTTTGGTGCTTTTGCAGTTTCCTTGAGACAGTCTCTCACTAAGCCTATTAAACCTGGACCTTCCTTTTATGTCAGACGGTCTGACTGGTGAGCCCCAGCCATTCTTCAGTCTCTGCTTTCAAAAGAAATGTTGTTATAGATGTGCATGGCCATGACCAACTTTTTGTGTAAGTGTTGGAAATCAAACTCGGGGTGAATCATGCCTTTATACTTTCCTGACAAGTCCTAAATCCTTTTACCAACTGAGCCATCTCCTCAGCTCCAGAAAATGATCTCTCTCTCTCTCTCTCTCTCTCTCTCTCTCTCTCTCTCTCTCTCTCTCTTTCTGTTGCTGTTTATAAGGCAGGGTCTTGCTCTAGCCCAGGCTGACATGAATTCACTATGTAGTCTCATGCTGAGGCTGGCCTCAAACTCATCGAGATCCTCCTACCTCTGCCTCCCAAGTGCTGTGATCAAAGGCATTTGCCCATGCCAGGATCAGAAACTGATCTTTGATTAACCCCCATGAGAGGAATTTTTTTACCTAACACATTATTGTATTGCATATTGGTCATTCACATCAGGTAATACTCATGTTTTCTCTCACCCACTCCTCGGTAAGGAGGGATATTAGTGTTCACTCTGGAGTAATGGATGTGGGGGAGGACATGCCTCAGAGTACACCTTTCCCCCCCATGGCTCTTAAGTTTTTTCCACTTCTTTCACAATATTCCCTGGGCCTTGGAAGGAGTGTTATAATTCTTTTGTGTTGATTGATCAGCAGCCATTGATTTTCTTTTTTGATGAAATTTTAGTCTCCTCAGTGTCTACCACCATCTCCCTGGAGAAGGTTCTCAGGCTAGCAATGAGAGCAGCACTCATATTTAAGCTGTTTCCTGGGACATGGGCAGATCAACTCTCTTGTACTTATGGGTCTTGGGTCTACCCTGGCATTTGCTTCCATCTGTAAAAATCAGGTTTTCTGGTCAAGAGTAAGAGCAGCATGGATCAAAATGGATAAATATAGACATTTAGAAATCTTTTTGATGGACATAACCTCTTCTTTTAGCCAAAGAACAGTGAATAGTGGATGCTTCCCTGTAGGGTCAATAATCTTCTAAGTCATATGCTTCTGACTTGGTTCTCAGTGCCAGGTATGAATTACCTCTCACAGAGCAGGCCTCATATTCAGAGTGCAGTTTATTACTTCCATAGCCAGTGTGCCACTATTGCACAGGTGTGTACATCTTGTCTTGCTGATTGATTTATGTAGCTCGGACGATCTCCTGCTTGTTATTGGTGACCTTTGTTTCCCACCAGCTGCATAGCACTTTCTAGCACTATGAGAACTAGCTAGTAGGGAGCTGGCTTCCATCTCAGTTCTAGCATGATTTATGAGAGGAAATTTGGATATGATCATGATACCTTAAATCAGTAATCTCTTCATAATGTGACCTGGAAGTTCATAATTAGCCACTTGTAATAGTAAACTACCTTAAATTAAATTGTTAAAGATTTAAATTGTTAAAGATTGCTAAAAAGCAAAGAATTTACAGAGGAAAACCTTAATTTTTAAAAGCAGGTATAGCCTTCTGCAGCACCTTGTTTTTATTTATTTGTTTTTGTTTTTGTCAAGGTAGGGTCTTGCTCTAGCCCAGGCTGACCTGGAATTCACTATGTAGTCTCAGGCTGGCCTTGAATTTATAATTATCCTCCTACCTCTACCCCAGTGCTGGGATTAAAGGCATGTTCCACCACACCAGCCAGGACTTTTTTTTGTAGTTTGTTGTTTTTTACTCTGGCAGTTTCATAGGAATACGTTTCTTTCCTCTGAGTGATGTTCTGAATTATTGATCAAATATCTTTGCCTTGAGTGATAGTAAACCATTGTCATATATAATTAGTAGGAACCAGGGTTCTCTCAATCATGAAAGCATATTTAAAGGTGTGATTGCCTTTTTTCATTTTAAAGGGAAAATAGCATGCTCTGCTGGGATGGAAATGTAGAAGGAAAAGAAAAATCCTTGCCCTTTTGACTTCGACGGAGACTTCAGTCATGTTTTCTTTCTTTTTTTTTTCTTTTATGATGGTAGAGGATTTTTTTTATCTTAAATATATATTTATTGTCCATAATGTGTTACATTATTCAATGGGCAAACAATGAGTTGTTATCCCCAACTCCCCAATGCCCCCATCCCCATCCCCAATCAGCTGGATATCTTCCTCCGAGTACCATCTGGATCAGTCCTTGTGGCAGAGGACCCTGGATAGCCTAGTACTCAGCCCGGTCCTCCTGGCCCAAGTGTGTTGTTGCTGGGTAGAGGATTTTTTATGGAGACAGAGTCTCCCTATGTTGCCCAGTTTGGCCTGGAATTTACTGTGGATCCCAACTAGCTGCAAATTTGTGACCCTCCTGCCTCAGCCTCTCAAGTGCTAGATGACAGGCATGTGCCACTACCCAAACTTGTCATGTTTTTTTTTCTAAGCTTTAGGGCTTCTGCTGTAATGGCTCCTATTCCTCCTATATCCTCCACAGAAAGAGAGGATCATCAACAGAATATTTTGCTGCCACCATGCCCTTAATGCCCCATAATTAGGTCTTGGGAAGGTTCTTTTAAGTGTCCTGTGATGTGGTCTGGGGAGATGGCTCAGTGGATTAAGTGCCTGCCATGCAAGCATGGAGACCTGAATTCAGATTCCCAAGCATTCACATAAAAGCTAGGCATGGTAACACACACAC
>PVHP010041116.1:0-15584 GCA_004024765.1 Zapus hudsonius | reverse complement strand
CCTCACATTTATTCTAGTTCCTGAAAGCTTGATGCTGAGTATACACTGTATCATTTATATCAGAGAGAAATATTAAAATAGGCATAACCATACAAAATGTCTAAAACAACTATAGGAATAATGAAAATATAGATTAAAAAAGTCAAATGTGTTATTACTTTAAAAACTTTTAATAGAATTCTTTTAATTATTTATTATAACATGTTGAAAACAAAATGGACACTTTTCTTACTGGACAGGCATTTTGGGTCTTTGTGATGACATACAAAATATCTTCTAACATGATAAGCTTTGCAATATAAAGAATTCTGAAGTCATCCTTCTATGTTGATTTCTTCAAATATTAATAAGCTTATAATTGAGATAATATTGCCTCAATTAAATTTCAAACTTTCAAAACTGTTGTTATAAATTCTAACTATCCAAATGCAAAATGATATGAGGAAAATAAATTTTTGTATATTTCTGAGTTGGATATACTTATAGACCTTCATGTCCACTTTGTTCTTTTGATATAAAAAGCTGAGTGAATTTTGAGATAAAACATCATATCTATACCCAGATAATCCAAGATAGATGAGGACTCAATATTTCCAAATAAGTATGCCTCTCTTGTTGTAAGAAAAGATAAAATAACGCCAATGCTTTCTAAAGCTCTTAACTGAATTTTGTCAAATAGTTAAACAACAAAAAGTATCAGGTCTTCATTTGACATAAATGTGAATCATTTCTGAGTTAGCTATATTGAACAGATAATCATGTGATTATTTGAGAAAAAGGTGCTTATTAAGCAAGAGAAAATCACAAGAGTAAAAATGTGACATCAACATGCCATTTGTGAAGAACACACTATTTAAATGGTGATGCTTTTTTTTGGAATAACTGATGAAGATGAAAGTAATATTTCACCATGACCGCCAATAAGTGATGCATTGTCCCCATGCTAAGGAAAATTACTTCCTTTTTTGGAAATTCTATTATTGATCCTAAAACTAATCACTTCTATAAACATGTACTTAATGAATTTCCCTATCATATACATATTAATTTCTATAAAAGCTATCTTGGTCCAGTAACTGGAACAAAGCAACTCAGTATTAGCAGTTTTATATATGATTGACCCCATAAGAAACAAACTGTACACACTTATGGTGTTTATAATCTTAGACAGATACAGCAGGAATATTAAAATATATCCACTAGGGTTTTTATCATCATAATTTAGACTGACATTTCATAATCTACTTGACAAATCATCAATGGAATTAAAGAAAAACGTATTAGACACCTGACAGAGCAAGAGAATCTACAGGACAGCAGGAAGGTATAGAAGCATTGTTAACTCCCCAATGTGATCGACTTGTTTCCTTTTCTTTGTATTTTCTGTGATTTATATTATTTGTTTTCCTCCTCCTCTTCCCCTCCTTGTCTCCTTCCTCCTTCTTCACCCTCCTACTCTTCCACAGTATAAACAGGGCATGCATACTTCAGGGAAGCAAGAACTCCTCGGCTGAAATTAAGGAGCCCTGCTTGTGTGTTAACTTCTCATTTGTTATAAGTTTCTACATCTACAAAATGAAAAAGTTGAAGCACACAGCCTAACCACAGATGATAACTATGATTCTCTGGCTTCTAATATGACTGTGTCACACTACAGCCTTGTTAAAAGGTTTATTGAAGATGGAGGAGCCCTGTAATAGCACAGAGGAAATGGTTTGAAAATGCTGAGGAGATATTATTTTCAGAGTCAACTATAACTTTTTCTTCTTTAAGGATATTATTTAAGGGAGGAGTGGTGTTACACACACACGCACACACACACACACACACACACACACACACACACACACACACATATATATATCAGAAGAATGGTCTAAAAGATAATCATTACATTTAATCATGAGAAAGAATGCAGATTAGAAGATTATAAAAAGATACAAAGGCTTTTCAGTCATATTTAAGATTTGATGTAGAGTTCCTAAGGTATAAAATTGGCACGGTTTCTAGTCAAGAAGTGAATTAACTGACAATAAAATAATTGATATTCATAATTTCATGGAGTGAAGAGTCACAGTGCATATCAGTCCTAGATCAGTTAAGGCTCTGCTATGCAAAAATAAAAGTTTGTCTAATCTTAAAATCCCTTCTGGTTTTCTGTGGGTATGTGTTTAATAACTGTCATACCTCAAGACAGTTCATCTGACCCACCCTCTCAAATAAAACCATACTCATTACGGCCAGAGCTGTCATGCTGCTTCCAGCTACCTCATTAGCCAACTCCTTATCAGGCAGAAACATTTGTATCAGAAATGCTTAACCCACCTGGAAAGGAGTGGGGAGTTTCTGTCTGCTGGGTCAAACGCTGGCTGCATGTCTGCTTTCAAGTCAGCATCACTTAAAACTCAAATAAACACATTTGAACTCTTTAAACACCAGCTAAATCTGCACTGTCATTGGCAAGGTGAGACAAGGAAAGGATTCAACTCCAATTATAATGGAAAAAAATACCAACGAAAACAAAACAATTTCCACAAGTTTTCTATCAACTCAGAAAAGGTCAAAAGTTGTTGATTGCATTGCAGTTGTTCATATGGCTCTGGTGCCAGATTTAATAGTACTACCTCTGTCTGGGGTTAGCTAAGAATACCTACGAAAAAAACTGGCTGGGGAATTTTCTCCATGGTTAAAATTTTTGCTATTCTGGTCTGATGACCTGATTTCTGGTCTCAAGAACCCATGTAGAGCCAAATATAGGTAGGACATATGGCTGCAGTTCTAACTCCCAATCACCCGAAACATAATGAGATTGAGTAGGTAAAAATCAGAGCTCACAGGGCAGCTGGTCTGCTGTTTGCATTGGGAAAACAATAAAATTTTCTCCAACAAGGTGGAACGTGAGGATCAACACCTCAGGGCTGTCCTCTAACCTCCATACCCACATCATGGCATATGCATACCTATATGTACATACAAACACATACATATGTATTCACACACTAAGTAGAAAATGTATTTTCTTTGAATATCTCCTTGAATAATAGGGAAACATAAAGTCCTCAGGATATCTCTTATCAGTAACAACACACACCCACCTAGAGTTACAGTCAACAAGAAATGAATTATGCAATGCACATAACTTTATAAATCCAGAATTAAGGTTTGAGAGATGGCTCAACAGTTAAAGGACCTTGCTTACAAAGCCTGACAGCTAAGGATTGATTCTCTAGTTTCCACAAAAGCAACATGCACAAAGTGGTCCATCCATCTGGAGTTTGTTTGCAGTGACAAAAGGCCCTGTTACCATTCATTCTCTCTCTCTCTCTCTCTCTCTCTCTCTCTCTCTCTCTCTCTCTCTTCTTGCAAAAATTGCACTGATAAGCTCAGCATCTGTTCAAGTGATTGTTATCAATATTATTATTATTATTATTATTATTATTATTATTATTATTATTATTAAAGTATGCTATTGCTGTAGTTTAGGAAAAAAATACAATCCTTATAAATATCTCTATAAATATTTTAAGAGTCCATAATTGCAATATATATAATTTTTAAATATATTCACTTAAGTTGCATCTGTTTATAGGAGTATAGTTTATGTAGGATAATATTTTGACTTAATAGAAGGATTGTTACAATCCTAATAATTAAGCGGAACATCAGGAAAAATTGCAAAATCCCACTATAATCCAAAACCCAAATCACAAATGCCGTAATTTATCATGATATAATTGATTGTCCATAATTATGTATCAATCAATTGTGACAGTTAACTCCTTCAGGCAAGTTCCATAGACACACCCTCCCATTGAGTGGGATGTGTCCCTAACTAGAGTTCAAACCTAGGTGCTAAAACTGATTGGTCAGGTATGAACCAACCAGGTGTCTTTCTGACTTACTTGGTCAAGGTCTTAAAAGTCACTGAAACAAAGCCCAGCCTCTCTTTCCTCCATATGGCTTTCTAGAAAAACTTCTAAATTTTCAGGCCTTAGAAGGTAAGGCCTTCCTTCACCCCAGCCTGATGGCTGGGGTGGGGGTAGGGCCTAAGATTTTTCCCAAATGAACCTTTTTCCTCATCATGGGAGCCCTATGTTATCTTTTCTTCTGCTGCTTGTTTAGCTGAACAGCAGTCTCTTTTTAAAAAAGCCTCCCACTATACCTTATTCTCTAGTGGTATATAATTCTAATTCTTTATAGACAAGAATTTGGGTACCCCTTAAATTCTGAGGTGCAATGGAATTTTGCTTGGTATTATCTAAAATTGAATCCCCAGCTCCGCCATTACACAATCATTTTCTGATAAAATTTTAATTATGAATCAATTAATTATATTTAGAATGGAAGAGAGTTTAAAATATTTTCTAGCTTTTTCTCCACTCCTGTAATTTATACTGTCATCATTATCAGACATTCATTGTAGTAAAAAAAATGTGTAGAACCAGCACCTTCTCTTGATTTTAATCAAAAATATTAAATTTGTTCCCCTGAGCCCATATGGGTGTGCCTTAGATGCAATGGTGAATTTTTTTCCCTCAGAAATCTTCTAATATTGTTTTAATCTATTTAATCATGTTTTTGTATTCCATTGTAAAGAAGTATTTCTTGCTCAAACAAAACTTGAGAATCAAACTGTTCATCAGATGACTGAATATCAGGGAAATGACTATCCCTTTGGGCTGACAACATAGACATTCATTTCTGTTTAGACAGACAATTGACCATCTGAGTGGTCAAAGATGATGAGAACGAGATGGGTGGTTTCTAGAGAGCTTCCCCTCACTTTTCCTTCCATGGGTTTTCACCTAAGCAAGGTGATAAAACCATTTCTCTCTACATAGAGTATCTGACTGGGAGTCACTGAATAAACACAGCCTTGGAGTCCCTGCAATGCAGCTTGTATATATGAAAAACATATTTCAAAAAGTCTATAAAATATGTAAAGTGTGATGTTAACATTCGTATGGTAGAAATAATATTTTAGAGATATTGTGTTAAAGGATCAAGAATTATTACACTGAATTTCACCCATTTCTTTTTCTTTTTTCTGTCACTATTAGAAAAGCTGGGATAAAACGTTGACAGTGTTGAAGCAGAGATTTAGTTCACCCTATAGATACACATGTATTGAGTTCCTTTGTGATCTTGTGTGTGTGTGTGTGTGTGTGTGTGTGTGTGTGTGTGTGTGTAAATGGCTCTGGGGATAAATCACTCTAGAAGCGAAGAACCCACACATCTCTAAAATCAGATCTTCACTGGGGATTGGAAAACAAACTCAATCCATTAGGTGTGTCTGGCTCATCCATTCTCATCCCTAGGATGGTGCTGAAGTAAGAAATCTTCAACTCACACACCCTTCTGAGCTCCTCTTCTAGCTGTAATATGATTTCCTACTTGGTCATCTGAGCTTGTGTGGAAATCATGGAAGGTTTATATGAGAATCCATCAAACAGAAGAAATTATAGCACTGCAGAAAATATTTAGTTTTTTTTCTTATTTTTTATCTTATTTTATCTTATTTGGAAAAAATATTCCTTTATAATCCATCAAAACTGAGCAGTAACAACACACTTGAGACATGAGAGCCCGGCTGAAGAATGAGCTATCCATGGTCCCCTACCACAAAGACTGATACAGACAGCCCACAGAGGAGGATATCCAGCTGACTGGGGATGGGGAAGGGGGGCAAAGGGGAATAGGGGATAACAACTCATGTTTGGCCCACTAAACAATGTAACTCATTATGAACAATAAAGAAAAAAAAAAACTGAGCAGATACACCAGACAGAGGCTGCTAACCTCTCTTCTGTATAAAATGTGTATCAAACTGGTTTTGCCAACAATGACTCTTTTCTTTTTTTTCATGTTATGAAGCCAGTATTACTTTGATACAAAAACTAGCAAAAGGACACAACATAAAAAATCTATAGAGAAAATTCCCTTGTGTACATGGACGTAAAAATTCTCAATAAAATATTTTCAAACTGAATTAATTCATTAAAAAGATCATATGCTATGAACATATTGGCTTCAATCCAGAGATACTTGAATAGTTAATTGTGTACAAATCAATAAATTTAATAAACATATCTTGATAGATGTATAGAAACTAAACATTTTTTAAAATTTTTAAACTTTATTACAAAAATTTGTAAACATATCTCAAATACAACATGAAACCACTACCCATCTACCCTTTTTAGCTCAACTTTCATAGCTTCAGAATTTTTGCTAATTTCATCTAATTTTTTTTAGCTTATTTATTATTAATAATTAGAAACACTGTATGTGATGGTACCTCCATTTCCCTCCTCCCTTCTTGAGGGCCCCCTCAATGAGCTTACAGGAAGGGTCTGGGGGCTGTGTGAGGTGGGGTTATGAATTGTAAAAGCAGTAGCCAGATTTTATTTGTCTGTGTTGTTGTTGAGGGAGGCAATGTCTCTGGATATTCTCTCCTTCAATGGCTCTTACCATCTTTCCACCCACTGTTATGCTAAGTTCCCTGACACCAAGGATACCCAAAATAGTCCAAAGCAGAAATCCAGACAGTCTTAAGATCTCAACAGTAAAGCAGACTTAAGACTCTTTCTTTTTTACAGCCATTTAGAATCCAGATTTTGAAAAGGTGTAATACTGGTAACCACGAAAGTAACCTAAAGAGGAATGTTACAGAATGGATTCAAGTTTCATGGCAATGCTGTTTTCTTAATGGAAACATACAACCTCTCATTCATGTACTCATTAATTCACCCAGTAAATATATGGATATTTGGAACATGTTGCCTTAGACAGCACAGAAAATACTGAAAGGTTTAAAGCTGGGGAACCCTGAGCATTAATTTCAATTTCTTTGTTTTATATGCTCTTTGAGAACACTGAAATTTGGAAATAATTATTGAACCATGTCTAAAAAGAAAATTCAATGAGGTAATAATTGTAAATTTATCAAAATCTGTAGTGCAAAATAATAAAAGTTAATTGAAATAATCCAATTATTATATTTACTTAGTTATTGTATATACATTGAAAATACTGTAAGACCCAGCCTGTCCATTTCAGGTATAATCAAGTTTCCGTGTTATTAAGAGGTCAAAAAAGGACTGAAAATTTAGGTATTTTCAAATATTTATGTAATATTTGAACATTAGGACTGATGATTATAATCCTTAGAATAGCAACTCTTGAAGTCTAAAGACTTTTATAAACTGCAAAGAAGTTAAGCTAACGTCTATTATTCAATTAACTGGGTGATAATATAAAACACTTTAATGTTCAATAAATTTATGAACTAGCTTTTGTTGGTGGTGGTGGCAGTGGTAGACGTGTGTATGTGTGCATGCATATATAAATGTGTATTTGCATGTGTGTACATGTATGGAGAGCAAAGGTTAACCTCTGGTGTCAATCTTTTGCCACATCATCCACCTTTTTTGAGAGGTCCTCATTGGCCTGGAACTTACCACATATACTAGACCAGCTGGCCAGAAAGCCCAAGGATTCAACTGTCTCTGCCTCCCTAGTGGCAGGAGACAAGCACGTAGCTCCATATCAGGCTGCTTTAAATGGGTTCTAGATATCACATTCAGGTCCTCATGTGAGGGACTAGGAGAAAGACTCTCCCCTTAGGTAGACAGGGTGTGGCCTCTGAAAGTGACCTCATGTCATGTTGCCAAAAAGACTCCTCCCTGACCAGGGTCTTGCCCCAACCTCCAGCAAAAACTTTAAAAATCCAAGTTCAAGTTTGGAACTGCCTTTTGTCCATTCCTGAAAGCTGGGGCTGGAGCTGTGCCAGACCAGATGGTGTGTCTGACTCCCAACCCCCCTATCTGATCTTGCCACTGGCAGGATCTGAGAGAGGGGGAAGGAAGGAAGATTGTTTTTCTCTTTAATATGTTTGTTATGTTTTCACTTTTTGGTGATTTTATGCACTTTTGATGATTTTCCCATGAACCTCTCAGACCACATGGTGGTTGGACTATTCACCTATCCCATTCCCAAATCCTGCAAACTGACTCCAAGTTGGAATAAAAATGTGTGATAAGAAAATGCTCTCTATCTAAGTTGTCCAATTCTTTGGCACACTGAGATACAAACTCTGGGGGAGGTACAATGGGTGTCCCATCGGGTATTCACCCCACTGGCACCAGTCCCTGGTACTCACTCTCATGCTTGCACAGAAAAAAACTATTAGTAGAGTTGACTCTGTCATAGCCACATGATGCTGGGATGACTCTCCAAACCAGGCACTGTTTTGGAACGAAAATATTTATTGAAGTTACAAATCCAGGGGAAGTTTCATAATGGAGAAAGAGGCTGGTCTTCTTTCACAGTTCCAAACAGAGAGAGAAACCCATCACTAGCAACTCCAAAAGTATAGCTGGAATTCCAGAGCATCCTCAGAAATTCCTTAGGGCTGGACCCTAGGACATGGTCAAGGTGACACACCCTCCAGCCAGGAGGCTGGAGAAAATCTTTGATAAACTCTAGAATCTATTGGGGGACACCCCTTCACTCTACCAAAGCTTCCAAGCCCACTATTTTGTTTTTAAGTAGTTCTAACTTCTTTCATTTATGTACACAGACACACACACCACATTTACATTAGCATTAAGACTGCTCCTGAAACCCTTTTCTAATGTTAATTCTAATAATTGGAACCTCCATCTGCTGATCTGTAAAATGATATTATTAGATTTATACTGCAGCCTTTTAAAAGATTAGAAATATTGCATATGGAAGTCTTATCATTACTGCTTAAGATACTGTTTTCTTTACTCACTATGCAGAGGTCTGTGACCTTTTCCATAAAGGGTAATATGATAAACCCTTTAAGAATCACATAGACCATGAAGTTCTTCAGTAACTCTCTGCCTACTACCCTGTAAAAAAAGTAGTTATGATTGAATAAGACTGTATTCCATTTTAGCTTTCATTGAACATTGAATACTATATAATTTTAAGTGTTAAAAATATTAGTATTTGCAATTTGTGTGTGTATGTCCATGTATGTTCATGTGAACATTCATGTGCACATTTGTATGGGTACACTTGGAGGCCAGGGAAAAAACTCAGGTTTTAGTACTCATGAATGCCTTCTATCTTTTTAGGGACAGGCATTAAAATTGGCCTAGAGCTCGCTGGTCAATGAGCTGTAGAGATTCTCCTGTCTCCATCTCCCCAGTTTTCAAATTGCAAGTGTATGACTAGCATTTTTCTGTGGGCTCTCAGTATTGAACTCCGGTCCTCATGCTTGTAAGACAAACCCTTACTGACCATGCTATCTAGGCAGCTTGTTATTTTGATTCTACCACCTTATTCTTAGACTGGGATTAACATCAGAAGAAAGGAAGAACCAAATTTAGCCAATGGGTCATACACTGCCTGCTGAATGGGATAAGAACAATCCAAATTTACTTTATTTAATCATATTAATTGCTAGTACGAAAAAAATCACTTTTAAAATGTTAGAGGCTGAAAATTTATTTATTCAAATTCTGTTAGTTATTTCAGGAAAATGTGTTTCATTATTTAAATATCTTTTATTTTCAGATTCTTTAACAATTTTAATTCCGATATTAAAATTAGAACTACGGTGCTTCAGAGCAGTGAAAAGGGAATTTAGAGAGCTTGTTCTGCATGTTGATTATTGCTCTTTCTGAATTAGCTATGGCTTGCGAAACAAACAAATGAAATCAACAATACTGGACGCAAAAGCAATTTTCAATAACTAGGTCTTCATTTACTGTTTAATCTCCTGTCACTGACTTAAAACCATCTGCCAGGAAGAGGTGCAAGCATGATGCTTCTCCACTTACATAATGTTAATTATAATGGAATTACCCTACAAATAGCATCTTAATCACATTGGCCACTCTCCTCCGGATTCTCATTACTTACTCTCAGGCTCCCAATCCATTAAATCTGTGCCACAGTATTAAAATGGGTTGGAAGAATGGAGACAGAGAAGATGAATCTGCTTTGGTCAAAAGGTCAAGGCATAATAATTTACTTGGATAAGTAAAGTGAGGCAGAGTCTTTTCATTTTTATGGCTTATGCTTTTAATGTTGGATGATGTTGAAAATGAACAGGATGTGACGACCCAGCTAGCCAAAGATGGTCAGTGGAAGATCACATGGTAATGCTTTATAAAGTGAGGAGCTATCTGCTCAGCATTCCCAATCTGAGAATTCTTAATGAATGGAGCTATAAGTGAAAATACAAGGCTATGAAACAAATGTCATAGGTGATTGAAAATCCAAAGAAGTCTCAGTCTTTTACCATTATAACATCACATTCCTCCCAGATAAGTAAAACCACATCAACATCAACAGGATGTATATATCTACAATAAAGCTACATGTAAGAGGTATTAAAACCACCTGCTTTAGGTTATAACTTCTCCCCAACACCACTTAAACCAAAAATGTATGAAATAGACATATTGCAAATCTACTATGTTGTAAGCTATTTAAAAATAAAGTTTTTCAACCAAGATACCTTACATAGGTGGATGATCCTGTTGTCAGAAGCAATAGACTATTTCTTTTCTGCAAGAGGCTATTAAATGAAAACCCTAGTGCCACAGGCAGGGTATCTCACTATAAGCTTGGTTGAGAGAAACCAAGGAGGCCCCACAAATCAATATAAGCTATTGTCACTCTCTTTTCTGGCCATCAGCACTAGAAGGTAAAACCTCTTAATGAAGATAGGGCACTCTGGTTGCAAGACATGGAGAAATCAAGCTGAAATTGAGCTAAAATCTTCCTCCCTGCTAGATAGCTAGCTGTCATAGTGCCAGAAGGTGCTATGCAGGTTGCCGGGGAATGAGACATAAAAAATCCTATTTCACTCTGGATTCTGTACTATAAACTTTCCTTTCAGGTAAGATGTTCCCCACCATAGTGGTATAACTTTTAATGAGCATAAACAATTACTTTTATTTAGAAATGAGGCCCACTCTATGGAAGGGAATTTGTATCAGCACTGTAACCCTTTCAAGAGCATATTGCTGAGGAGCTCATAGGGCTATTACTATTGTTTTATTAAATGTACATGTTGTGCCAATATAACTGTCTTGTAAGTGTTTATGTTTCTGTCCATGGATTAGTACAATTCTTAAGTTTGGTGAGAAGAAGCTACTTTTCTCCATCTGGCAATGATGACTGGAGAAAGTCATAACTCCTCAAAATATTGAGAAAAAGTGGCTGCTAAGTGCTCACCCCTAAAAGAAACATCTGTTTCACTGCTTCCCCTGAAAAATCGGGAAAGAGTGGGCAGAAAGTATGAAATAGCTGGTCGAGGGGAGAAGTGCCATGAAAGGCTGTCTTCCAGACAATATATGGTCTATGCACTTCTGAATTGGCATCATGTATTTCTAGTTGTATAGAAATGGAAAAGACTGAGTCCACCAACATTCTTGCAAGGAAGGGAGAGGCCTTGTTTAGTCCTTCCCCTCCCTCAGGAGTTATTGGCAGTTCAAAGTTGCTGGAGGTTGGGGAGACATTTTAATCAGTGGTATAGTGACTTGTAATTTGACAAAGGTCCAGTAAATAACACCCCACTAATGCTCATGCAAGCAACCCTACACACACACACACACACACACACACACACACACACACACACACACACACACACACACACACAGAAAGAGAGAGAAAGAGAGAGAGATCAAAGTAGAAGGAGGACTAGCTGAAAGGAGAAGGGAAGAAGAGAAGGTAATCAGGGGTAAATGTGATCAAAGCAAATTATGTACATGTGTAAAATTGTCAAAATAAATTAATTTAAATAACACACATGCATTAGAACCAGACTAACTGGCTTGTGAGCTCAGTTACTTTTAACTCTTTATGACTTCAGACACTTCAAGTGTCATTCTGAATTCACTTTATCTTCAGCATGGAAAGAATGATTATAGACACTACAGAGATTTACAAAGATTAAAGTAGTTATTTTTCTTGTTTTTTCAACCTTGTAATTTTGTGTGAAACACAGTAAGAACTAAGTATCTGTTAAATAAATCACTGCCTAAAATAATTATTATTTAATAAAAATCTACATTTCCACACTTACACATTAATTACCTGTTTATTGGTAACTAAAAATGTAATTTAAGATCTCACTGAGGAAAATGTAAACTTAATATGCCTATCCATGGTAACTCTTTTCCAGTGAATCAGAAAAGGTCTTTTACCTCACATGTCACTGCAGCTAACATAATTAATGAAACTTAATGACAGAGAAATACTTCATGCAATCCTAAAGCTAGTAATAATTAAGGAACTATGAACTAGCATTGTAGATTTTTACCCCACCCCATGATAACGCTGAAAATAAGCAAATTCCTTAGCTACTGTGCTCTATATAAAATGGTTCCTCTAAATTCATTGTGTTCTCTTTGCCAAATCCCCACCACTTGTGTTCTGAACTCACCAGCATTCATCAATAAATGTATCAAGATTCCATCTGTGCTTCATGCCAAAGAGTCTTGCTTTACTATGATTGGAATGTCAAACAAGAGGAGATGTAACTCCAACCTGAGAGTCATACTGTCTATTTGCAGTCAATATATTAAAAGCAATGTCAGGCACCACGGCATATATATTTATGTATATAACTTGTCAAATTGAAATGAAAACAGGAGGGTCAAAAATTATCCTCAGTGACAGTGTTTGAAGCTAGGATAGGCTACATGAGACTATGTCTTATAACACTAACACACACACACACACACAAGAACATAATGTTAATGTAAGATTAGAACTATAAAAAGAAGCAACCATAGTGTAGTTTTGTCTTAGTTTCTATGCAATACTGTCACAAATTGTTGATGTATTTATGTATAATCTTGAGTAAATGAACTATTATTTTAATATCAGGAAAAGTACATAACTTCACTAAGGTCTGAGAGGAAAATTCACAGTGCAGAGTGTAGATCTTCACACACATTCCAAGACCACTAGGAACTCAGGGGCCCTCAATCACCTGAAGAGACAGCACAGTATTGGTGTGACGCATGACAACCTCTCAGGAAAAAGAAGTGACCGAAATCATGATGAGTAGGTCAACTTTGAACAAGGTAAAAACCAGGGAAGACTACCCCAAAAAGTAGAATGGTGTCTGTATTATTAGACTACTAAACAAGAAGTTGACATCAGGGGCTCTAAATGGAGGTTTGTGAAGGTGATCTGTGCTGACAAGAACAGAAGTGTCATTATACAGTATTCTGTTCCTCCTTTTAGCTGTGCATTACCTGGAGAGCACAAAGGCTTAAAAGCAACTTTATTGAGCATTGCTGAAGCAAACTCCTACCTCTGTTCTGATAACAGCAACCTGTCACTTTCTATATCTTTTCAAATCTGTTTCTTTTTTTGTAAACACAGCAGGGGTAACTGGGGATATGTACACAGAGATGATGGACTGAAATTAGGTAAATCTTAACATCAATGCACACATAGAATACTAGAAGCTTGAGCTAATGCTTTGTATGCTCCTTACGTCATTTAATTTTTACAATGAGAATAGCAGATATATCTTAAGTAGCCAATACCATGCCTAGGACTAATATTTATTGTAAGGAAAATGATAAATCACAAGACAAAAAGGCATAAAGCACAGCAAGAGACTATAGAATTCATGCCTAAGTTTCCTTCTGCTACCTGAATCTCAAGAGCTTGTCAGTAGTATATTCTCCTGTAAGGGAAAAAGCGGCAAAACCCATGAAATTGTTCTTTCCAAGGAAGCTTATTATGGTGTCACTGTCTATAGATGTTTTTGAGGAGTGAGGGACAGAGAAACTGGTAACCTATGTATACTCTCTTTACCTTTTACTGAAATATAAGACTTCCAAAAGGAAGATGTTTCATATAAATACTGTGTTTACAGTCCAGACACTGAAATATTCATCAATCAAAGAAAACTTTATATCACATAGAAGTCAAAAACTCATATGCTTTCAATAAGAACAGTGTTAGGCATGCTATGTGAGCTCTTTCTGTATTATAATCAATACTTATTCTAAATAGATAAAGCACCTGAATCACCAACTCTGAAGAAACTCACCAAAGTTTAAGAAACTTAAAATCTCCTAATAATGAAGGCAAATGTTTAAATGTAAACACCTTAGTTTTCTAAAGCATTCTTGGAAGCAGGAGAGGGATAAGTGGAATATTAGCTAAGAAGACTGGAAAGGGGTGGAGAGAAAGCTAATTCAAGAATAGCTTTTTATCAAAGTTGCAGTAAATATGCATTATGGAATTCTACTTATCTGAAAGGATAAATGACCTAATGAAATTTAAAGAAAAGTGGACAGACTTGGATGGAGCAGATTATTCTTAGTGACCTCACATAAGTACAGAGAGCCAAGCACCACATATTCTTCCTTATATGTGGTTCCTAACCAGGTTAAGATGAACAATAAGAAAAAAAAAACAACTCTCAGATGAATTGAGAGATTGACAAAGGGGATGGAAGTAACTGGGGAGAGGGATGGGAAGGTAGGGGAGACATATAAACTAATCTAAACCAATAATGAATTGATTACATAAAATCTTTCCTTTCATACAGTAAGCTTTCAAGGAAGCTATGGGTATCATCTTGTAAGAGGGCCCCTGAATAGGATAGGAGGAAATCTAACCACAAGAAAAATTGAATCAGCCTGCATCTCCCTGTCCCAGTCATTGGTTCCTTCATACACTGAGCTGTTGATCAAAGAGACCCAGGATATCCCCAAAACAACAGGCTTATGTCAAAGCTCTTGAATATCCACCTCAGGCAAAAGATGAGACCATATTGCTGAAGATACAACAGACTGCTATGAAACAACTTCCAGAGACCCTGCGGGATCCAGGATTGTAACCAGCTCCAAGATGGTAGCTTGTGTAGAGCTGGAAGGTGTTACCTGAGCTGTATTTACCAACAATACCACAAAAAAGAAGAGGTCACTTAAATACAACCCTGACTGATGTTACAAAAATGCTGAGGACACTCTTATAAAGCAGAGACCAGTAAGCCAGGAAGAGCTCACCTGTACAATAGTGGTGCTAAACCTAGGTGGGTAATCAAAGACTTACTGATTGGCTAAGAGATCTCCTCAAATGCAAGGAACCCTTAATAGGGAACTAGGATCCATGCCAAACCCATATGAGAACCAAGAACCTTGGCTCCAAGGGGAAATTCCCTCTAACCAGAGATCAACAGAGAGGCTACACCCATTAGAATCTCACCAATTAACAATATTTGTTTCATATAACCTATACTGATCTCACTCTCCCTTGGAGATTCTGTTTGTATGTTTCAGAAGGCAGCAAGAACCTTGGACAACCAAATTCCACCAAAAAGACTTAATATGATGTCTGACACAGGTAGGAGATGACCCAGATAATTTATGAAATGGTAATAGTGTCAGACTCTGAGGATACCCAAAAAAATCCAATAAAAAAATCTAGAGACCATGACTCAGAGAACTAAGCAGAAGAGGAGCAGAAAGAATGTAAGAGCCATGGTGGGGGAGAATATCCAGAAACAGTGCCCCCCTTTAGAAACAACACACTAAGAAAAACAAACAAGCAAAAAAAAAAAAAAA
>PVHP010041115.1:0-15549 GCA_004024765.1 Zapus hudsonius | reverse complement strand
AGGGAGGGAGGGAGGGAGGGAGGATGGGCATGCCAGGGCCTCCAGTCACTGCTAAATGAACTCCAGATGTATGCACTACTTTGTACATCTGGCTTTACATGGGAACTGAGGAATGGGACTCAGGTCGTTAAGCTTTTCAGGCAAGTATTTTAACCATTGAGCCATCTTCCCAGACCATATTTTTGTTTAATAAGTACGAATTTTAATACATACAGGAACTATTCTTGTGACTTTGAAAAGGATCTTTATTATTGGCCAATTGAGATTTCCTCTTTTTAATTACTAATTGCTAGTTTTAAAAGTAAATGAGAAATAGAAAAAATTATTACTGATTCTAAATTCTGGTTAAAATTTAATGTAATTTTGTGACAGGGATGAGAGAGAGAAGGAGATAAAATGACCTAACTGTTGTGTGTATAAAATACATAAGCCATTAGCTTTCTAGGAATTCAGGGTTCTATCAAGGCAGGTCCAGCAGCAACCTGGCCTTTCATTCTCTCTGTCTCTTGCCTATTACCTAACATTTCCCACTCTGGGCCTCTTATAACTCCCTTGTATCATAGTTTCTTATAAAGAATTCTGAAAAAAAATGAACCTGTTTTGCCCTATTCTACTTGCTGATTTCATTTTGCCCCTAGCCCAGTCCTTTAAAATCACTATGGTACATGTTTAGTTTGTCCTATAGAAATCATGTGTTGGAAGTTTGGGGCTCCATGTGCTTATATGAAAGAGGATATGGATCCTTTAAGAAGTGGGGCCTTGGAGGGGCGTGTGGTGCCCCGTTTAATCCCAACGCTCTGGAGGCAGATGTAGGAGAATTGCTGTGAGTTCCAGTGAGACCTTTCCAGGGGAAAAAACAAGAAGTGGGGCCTAGTGAGAGGTACTTAGGTCACTGAGGGTCTTACCCAGGAGAATGGCTTATCATTAGAGTGAGTGTGACTTACCATCTGCCTGTGTTTCCAGTATTTTGCTACTATCTACCATGAAGCCCTCACCAGAGCTGAGTGAAAGCTAATGCCATGCTTTTAGACCAGTAGAAATGTGTGTTAAACATACCTTCGATCATTAGCCACCACCCCACACAGACTCTCTTATTTTGTTATGGCAATTGGAAGTGGACTAAAAGAGATCTGTAAGGAAAGACTAACCAAGAAAGGGTGCTTTTGGAAAGAATGTGGATCTTCATACTTGAAGGGCTCATCCCCCTTCCTCAAAATTAGAAACTGATCAAAGCAATGGTTGAAGAAGGTCGCTTACTAAAGACTGAAAACTAATGAATCACGAGCAGGGGATTTATCAGAAGTATTAACAGAAGACATGTGGGACTGATTTCCAAAGTAGGAAAGCATTATTTCCCTGGAAACAATCCAGGGAAAACATAGAACTGGGAATTTCAGTATTTTTCAAGAAAATGGAACAAACCTTCAGTGAGAAAGGCTCGGTGAGCGTATGCCAACGGGACGATGAGAGGTTAACACGGCGTGTTTATGAGAAGCTGGGCTCGCCAAACAAACCTGATCTCAGCACTTCAGTTTCAGGGCTCGCAAATGAGGTGGCCTCAGACCACTTCATAGATCTTCATTTGGGTGATGGATTTGATGTGAAGACTGGAGCAGGGTTTGCAGCAATGGGAATGGGAAAGTGACTGAAAGACCCACAGAAATGTGGCACCGCCTCAAACCCAGACAGGAGGCTTCCAGCAATGTGCTGAACGAATGGATTGCTCTCTCTCTCTCTCTCTCTCTCTCTCTCTCTCTCTCTCTCTCTCTCTCTCTCTCTCTTTTTGACTTGTGTTGTTTTGTTGTTCTGGAAAGAGAATCACAAGGCAGGGCACTGGATAGGGGAGTCCAGATTGATAGAGTCCTGGGGGGGACCAGCCAAGTCTGTGATCAACATGAACCGTGCTCTGCACACCTAGGCTGCTGGATGTGAACTGGACCAGAGCTGATGTGGAGAAGCAGAGTCCTCAGAGCCAAGCTGGCAGGGTGCCACCCTTTCAGGCTCTGACAGGAAGAGCGTTCAGAAGAGACTCTCTGGACACAGGAGTCTGGCAAACAGTCGGAGGTTGTTAAACAAGAAAAAGAGACACCGCAGGGACTACACGGTGCCTTCATATATCTAACGGGCTCATTGGCAGACAAGGGACAGTTGTGAATTAAACTATGGCCCTCCCATACTTCTATATTGAAGTCTTAATTCCACAGCATCTCAAAATATGACCTTGTTTGGAAAGAGTCATTGCAAATATAATCAGCTAAAGTGAAGTCATACTAAAGCAGGTTGGGTCACAAATGCAGTATGACTTGTCCTTATAAAGAAAGGAATGTTGGAGACAGACATGCACTTGGGGGAGTCTGGGAAAGACGTAGGTAAAGATCTATGACCAGGGCAAACCATGATTGCCAGCAAGCCATCTGACACTGAGAGAAAGGAGCAATGGAGCACTAGAGCTCCCTCACAGCATGCTGACACCTTGACTTTGACTTTTACCCTGCGGAAAGGCAAGGCAGCAATTTCTGTTGTTAATGCAACCTGGTTTATGGTACTTGGTTATGGAGTTTTTGTCAACTAATAGAAGGACTGAAGTCATTCTGTGCTAGACATTGGGCTCTTGCTGCCAAGAAGCTGGTAGTTCTATGGAGGCAGGTTTCACACCAGACCTGGCACAAAGACCTCACAATTCAGACCTCCCTTTTCATGTAGAGCACTTTCTAGACTTGAGGATGTTTAAGTGGAGATGGGTTAAACCTTGTTCTCAGGAACTACTATAAAATGCCTTTCCTGGGTGCAAACTGGAAGACAGATTACTTCTCAGATTTACTCTAATTAGAAAATCTATGATCTTGACTCCAAAAATATTTACTCACCACACAAAACTAAAATTTAAAGTTGGAGATTGTTCTGCTCTTATAATGAACATAATCTAATAAAGAATATAAAAAGAACCAGAAGAATGATTCCATATAAGAAAAAGTGCACATACTGGTATTTTCTAAACTTATCATAAGATCCGCTCCTTGGCAAATCTAACCTATACGGTATTACTTGGCACTGTGCTGTGCTGTGGCTCTCAGGATTTGTCCTGTTATATAACTGAAATTTTGTACTCTGATCATTTTGATCATTTGATATTTCCCCCTCTTCCAGATTCTGCCAACCACCATTTTACTTTCTGCTTCTCTAAGTTTAGAGTTTTTATGTAAGCAAACTAATGCAATATTTATTCTCTGGCTTATTTCAGTTAGCTTAATGTCCTCCAGGTTCATCTGGTTCATCCATGTTGCCATAAGTAGAAGGATTCCCTTCTTTTTTTTAAGGCAGAACAGCATTCACTGTGAATATAAATATGTAAATATATATCACCATGTTCTCTCTCTCTCTCTCTCTCTCTCTCTCTCTCTCTCTCTCTCTCTCTCTCTCTCTCTCTCGATGAGAATGGACCCCAGGATGTCAGGTATGCTAGTGATAGGCAAATGCCCTATCACTAAGCTACATCAATGGGCTATATCCCCAGCCCTCCTTTTACATTTTATATTGAGACAGGGTCTCACTCAGTTGTCCAAGATGGTCTTCAGTTCACTATATCCCTAACTGGCCTTGAACTTGTGATACTCCTGCTATGCCTTTCCAGTAGCTGGGATGACAATCCCACATTGCCAAGCCCAGAGCTATCAAACTTTCTATGTTCACTCATCCGCAGATGGATGCTCAGTTTGTTCCCATGTCTTGGTTGTTGTGAATAATGTTTCCATGAATGTTAGCATACAGATGTCTCTTTGAGATCCTGATGTTAGTTTTTGAGAAGGGCAGGGGGAATGTAGATGTTAATGAAGGAAATAGTTCAAGAACCCAACAGGCAAAACATGAAGAACAGTGGTACTAGAAGATAAAGGGAGACTGAGTTACATTAAAGATTGCTGTTGCCACACAGCAGGGTAGCAAAAAATAATCACCTGTAGAGGTTAAAAACCTGCAGTTTCAGGTCAGAATGCTTCCTGTCTTGTCTCTTGAGATGTGTGATCTTGGCCTATCTGCAAGTTTCCTCATGTGTAGAGTGGACCAATGTCACCTGGCCCAGTGTCAGAGGATGATGAAATAGCAGAATGTGTGAGGCACATAGTCATCATTCAATAAGCAATTATTACTCTTGTCAGAAATTCTTTTCTGCAGAACTAAAACAGAAGGCTTAGTACATGTATGCATGCAAGTGCATCCACACACTTGTACATGCAGAAGACAAAAGCATAGCTTTAAGGGAAAATTCTTATAAAAAATAAAAAGGTCAGGAAATCTCTGGGGCTGGGGAGATGGCTCAGCAGTTAAAATCACTTGCTTGCAAAGTCTACCAGCCTGGATTCAATTCCCCAGTACCCTTATAAAGCTAAATGATCAAGGTAGCACGTGCATCTGGCATGCTCATACACTCTCACACACACTCTCTCAAGTGAATAAATATTTTTAAAAAAGAAAAGAAAATTTCTTTGCTAGGTTCAGTGATGGAATGATGTTTCTATACAAACATAAAGCTTTGTTCTCTAATATGTTTTAATCAGCTTTCCACTATTATGACCAAATCAGCTTGGGGAAGATTTATTTGGGCTCATCATTTTAAAGGTTTCATGGTCCTTTGGCCTGGTGGCTCTGAGCCGGTGGGGGTAGTGCATCATCATGGTGGGAACCTAGGCCAGAGGACACCTGCTCACCTCAAGGTAGACAGGAGAAAAGAGAGACTAGAACGGGACGGAAGTCACCAATGTCCTAACTTCCTTTCAATAAACCACATCTCTTGAAGTCCCCACCACCTTCAGTAATGTCATAGACTGGCAACCAAACCTTTAACACATGGCCTCTGAGGGGCATTCAAGATCCAAATTAGAACATATATCTAAGTTAATTGACTGGAAATCATGGCTTGTGATGAGCCATTTACACTCAAGCAGAATGGTGGATTGTAGTGTCTGACTGGGTAGCCAATGCATTCGAAAGAACTACAGGCTCTTCCAAATTTGAGACCTTGACCTTGGATAAATTTTACCTACTCTCAGTCCCTCATCAAGTGGTGATGGTGACCAAATAAAACTGAAGTGGGGCAAGAGTGTTGAGTAGGTGGTGGGTGTGTGTCACTATCATGTCCTCATAGCTGTGGGATGGTGATGGTAAGCAGGTTCCCCTGAGTGCAAATGTCCTCAACATCTGGGGAAGCAAGAATCAATTTTTCCTGATGAGCCCATCAAAATTAGGAATAATGTGTAAAATTAAGGTAGAGGATCCTTTAGGTTATGAAGTGGTCTCTAAGGAAACTGAAGATGCTCCCTGCTGAAAGGAGTATGAAATGGGTGGCAGATCTGCCTGCTGCGAGACAGGTGACTCAGCTGCAAATCCTGGTTAGTGTGCAAGGCTCCTCCTTCCTCTCTTGATTTGGCCATGTTTCCCAAGGATACTCCTTATTCTGAAACACTCTTTATCTGAAGCTCAATCCTATCCTGGCATGGCTTAAATTGGCCCACATCTATCAGATCTGGTGCTAGAGCAGTGTCTTAGAGAGGAACCTGCCATCTTTCTCCTCAGATCACCATCAGTGCCTCCTGTCACCCTGCTCCAGGTTTGCAGCGGGGGTCTTCATAGGCTGGCCCTACTCTTCCGCCTTGGCGTGAGCCTCCTCATTAGACATGCTCAGAGCTGGCTAGTGTCAGAGCCGGCCAATGCATCAGAATGCAGGGCATGCCTCGGGCTCCTGGGAAGCTGCACATTCCGCATGAAATATGAAGGCAACAGCCTGCCCAGGGGAGATCCTGGGTGGATTTAGTGGACTAGCAGCAAAGGTGGCTACTAGGAAGGGGGTTCTGCAGGGTCAGAGACACAAAGTGGGCACCCACCACATATTTTACAGGCACTGTTTGATGGGGGAGAGGGATGCAGGGAGGGGCACCTGGTTTATGTATCCTTCGGGCAGCTCCTGACATTCACTCCCCGGCGCATTCTTTCTGCATATGCTCACAGTCTATCTGTGATTATGGTGATGTGCCCTTTTGAGATAGGCAGCCAGCTCCCTCTCCTGCTGTGCTCATCACCGATTCTTGAGTTTCTCTTTGGGGACAACCTGAAATCATAGGAGCTGTCCATGTGGATTTCGGAGTACCTGACAGTAAGAAGCATAATAAAAAGTAATGATTGCCCAGCAAGCCCTGGGGATGCTGGTTGCACACCACCTTGGGCCTGCAGAGGTTAAGCATATTTAACAAGGGATGGCCCCAGATGGCTCAAAGCCTGTCCTTATCTCTCCAGAATTTCCCAGGTTTTCCCCCTAAGGCTCTGTGAAGACTTTGTAAAATGAAGGAGGAAAAAAAATTAATTCACTCCAAAAACACCAAGAGCCTACTGCAAGTCTTTCACATGTTCTGGTGGATTAGATTGTCCTATGCACACATCCCTTAGAACACTTACCCAGTGAAATGTAGGGAGCTGTGATTTTCACACTAGCCACTCTACTCATGAGGCAAAGACATGGCAACATTTGTCTTTATATGATCAAAATATTGGCACATAGAGGTACTCAATAAATGCTGAGTAAATTATATTTGGGTAGACCTCCTTCCTGGTCCCTGGTCCCTCCAAATACATAACTTTGGGAAAGCCATTTTGTATGTGTACATGCATGCTTGGGCTTCCAGGAGGGTCTTTCCATAGAGTATTGAAACTGTCCTGTTGGTTGGAATGTAGAAAGACAACATATATACTTATCTTGTGTGTGGGAACCATTACAAAAATCTAATCTTATGCCATGGTTTTCTGTTAATTAGCCAAGATTGGCTTCCTTGTGAGCTGAGAGAAGGCTATGCTTGTTTGATTGCAGAAGCAGCTAACATTAACTAAACGTTGGCCTTTCACAAGACTATAAGCTCCAGGGAGCATGCCACCATCTGTCCAATTCACTGCTGTGTTGCCGTGGCTAGCACATTGCCTAGCCCAGAGCTGGCACCTGACTAACATCTGGTTGACTACTGCAAAGGAAAGTGTCACATCTCATCCTGGAGCCAGTGATAGCTGTGGGCCCTGTCAGTTAGAATCTTCTCAGGGTTTGATGTGCAGATGTGAAGAGAGACTAGATCTTTCTCTCTGCTAGCTGCTAATCTGGAGTTGGGAAGCTTATCTGAAAGAGGAATGGATAAGGCTGTAAGAAAGCAAACAGATCAAGGGAAGGAAGCAGAAAGAGAGGGAAAGAGGTAGGTAGGGAGAGAAGGAGGGAGAAAAAGAGAGTCTTAACAACATAATATGACTTTTGTGTATTAAGTCTCAGCTGAAGATCTAACCCAGAATTTCTTGGGTAAATGAACCAATAAATTCCTTATGTATTTGTTTGCTTGAGTTAATATAGAAATGGGGCTTCCATCATTTAAAACAAAAAGTGGACTGACTAATACACTTGTTTCTTGCTCTTCCTATCTACTTTCAAAGCTCTTCATTCCCTGGTGCTAACAAATGTTCTTTCACATTCAATGCAAGTGGATCTTCTAAATGTCTCTGTTCTCATAATAGTCCTCTTGTCCATCCTTCTTGCTTGTTAGCAGACTGTGGTGAAGTCACACACTCAGAGTGGATGTATTATTCCCACTCACAGAGTCTAGAGAGAGGGGATTCTTTGAATACTGAATAGTTGACCTTACAGGTTCCACTGATGGCAGACGTTGCAACCCTAGGATGCCCAGCACCCCCTCAATGATTCACATTAGCGTTGCAGTGGTGCCTGGTAAGGACATTGGTTCTAGCTCAGTTCTGCTGGGCATCTGTCAGTTGTATGTGGCTTGTTCTATAGGAATGGAGCTAGAGCCAGAAGGCCAGTGTACAGGCAGAGAGCAGAGGACAGGGAAGAAGATATGCCTTTGACAAATACTGTTCATAGCATTGCACATCGATATGGAAGATAAGTAACTTTCCTCATCCGTGGCTGTGGACTTATAAAGCTCAAATTGGTTCAGATGTTGCTTTCCCAGGACCTGAGATATTTATTTAAGTGACATAGCAGGAGCAGGTTTGTCTAATCAGAGTGTCTATGAGTTTTCTCCTTCCACTATGTTGCCTGGCCACACCACAAGTCCAACAATGATAGCGCTATGTTTATCTCTATGTCATACTAACATAATGAGAGGGGAATGTTATAGACCACCCCTCCATGGTGCCAGAGAATTGCTTGACATGGGGATGCAAAGACATAAGAAAAGTCTGGAGTCCAATTTCCTTCTGCTGTGGCCCACCCAGCCTCTGGGGTCGACAGTGGGGCTTGTGAAGGCATTGTGTTCCCAAACAAGCAGGGATGCCTCTGGCTGGGTGACAGCCACTGACCTGCCTCATTTTTGTTCTGCAGGTGTTGGGAAGGATGTGGCCATCCCCAGCCCTCAACAGGAAAGGGTGGAAAATATTGCACTGTGCAAATGTGAGCGTGCATATGGGTGTATGTGTGGTCCTGGGAGCAAGGGCCGGGCAGGGACCAGGCTGCAAAACAACATTAAGAAACTGAAACATTTTCCACTGAGAAACAGAATTACTGCCCGTGGAATTCATACCCAGCCTGAGAAGCAAGCAGCAACCCCTCCTTTTCATTAGTTAAACAAAGAGGGTTATTTTTCAAATGAAAACTTTCAGCGTGGAAAACAATCTAATTCCCAGGGCTTTTTGAGAAGCAAGATTCTCAGGGCTCCAATAAACATGTCTATGTGGATGTGTAGCTGCAAAGGGCAATGTGGGTACCAAGATCAAATGATCAAGCAGGCCTGGCCAGTGAGGGACACAGGACTTAGCTTCAGGCTTCTCAAAACAATCCCAGGTAGAAAGGCCAACAGAGGGAATGAACCGTGGCCTGGGACGGGTTCAACTGTTCTGCAAGGGGAAAAGAGTGAAAATGCAAATATTTTCTGTAAGTCCATTAAATGATCTTCTTTCTTCCCACAAGGCAAGCTCCTTCTGGTTGGAAAATAATCTTCAAACTCAGTTCAGTAGGGTGTGTTTCGTCTTGTTGAACTCCTGGCCTTCAGAGTTCTCCCAAACAAAATCCAGCTTCCACACACAGACCCATGGGGTAGTGCTATGGCTTTCTTGTGAAGTTCAAGGACTTTTCTTCTGTTCAAGAAGATTCTTGGGCACTTGTATCTGTGTAAGGTCAACAAAACCAAGGCAGACTTGTAGCTCTTTCATTCAGAGAATGTGCCTGCTCTCTGGGCCCACTTGTCTACCTGTGAACAGGAAGAGCAGTGGTACCTACAACACGGAGCTGGCATAAAGATCAAATGAGACAATGTTCCTAAGCACTCTGCATCCTTTTGGGACAAAGGAAGAGCTCAATTAAACTGTGGCCATGACCATGAAGTCAAAGGGATCTGGCATATGTTCATAGGCTGAAGCTTTTGAAATTAATAAGTATCATTCTTTGAGGTTTCCACTTTCTCCATCTTACTTGCAGAGAGCATGTTGCTTAAAAAAATAAAAAGCAGGCACAAAATAGCTGCTCTTCAAGTTGGAGCTTCCTTCTCTAATCAGTCTGTGAATGTTTCGGGGAGTGCTCTATTTAGCTTGGCTGGCCCCTGGTTTTGCTGTGAGTAATACATTGGGCTTGATTTCAAACTCCGCACAGCCAAGATCACTGGATACTTGAGCTTTCCAAGCTGAGTTGATACAGCTGTTCTGCCCCTGGTCACTGGTGAGTTGTCCCAGAGGATTCCAAAGGGTCTTAACACAAACCGGTCAATGTGCACAGGGCGGGCACAGCAGTAAAGGACTTCCACAGGGAAGCATCCATGTGAGACAGGGCTAGGAGACCTGGGGAACTCAAAAGGGAGTGGAGGAGAGGCTGAGACAGAAAGGCTGTGTGGGGAGAGAGGCCTGCATGGGGCTTCAGGAGAACACTGCTTCTCAGGGCATCCTTGCTCCTACACAGAGGGTAGAAAGTGAGAAGACACTGTCCGTGACATCACCATAATAGTAAACCAAGGGCATTGAAGCTCCACAAATGAGTATTTCTGAGATCAGTTAAATCAGACAGATACTTGCTCTAAAAAGAATTGAATATGGCTTGCTTTTAAACATGGGCTTCATTGTAAATAAAACTGAATAAACCAAATTCAATTTAGACATGTTTTTTTCCCCAGGAACTGAGCTCTGGCATGAAGCAAAGCTTGCCTGAGGCCACTTGAGAGCGGTCTGTGGAATGAAGGACAATGTGGGCCGATGGAGTAGAGTGTTAATTTGGAGGCCAGCGTAACCTCAGTGACAGGCGAGCTGGCTTGCAGGTCCAGAAGGCTAATGACTGTGGAGTGCTTGCTTTCCAGCTTTGGCTTCTGAGGTAGCAACACCCTTACCTTAAAAGGTTTGGATTAATGATGTGGGCCTAATAAAAGTGGACTCTCAAGTCTATCGGGAACCTTTTTACTTTTCCAAAGTAAAAGATAATGAAGATGCTCAAGGAGCAGCATGATTATGAGTATACATCATAAATGATAATTACAATTAATCATTCTGGCCCTTGTAATCTCCCGACTTTCTAACTTAATACTGGTTGATTGATTCCCCCCATGTTCTTCTGAAGGAAAATGTGTCTCAAACTATAAGTATTCCCCTTTAGTCTGATTTGTGGTAGCTTTTGATTTCGGGTTGATTTCTTCACCTCCTAAAGAAAGGCATATTGTGAGACTGAGGTTTGGGTATTGTATGAAATCAGGAAACTTCAGAATATATTCAGCCCCTGAATGAGGTGCTGATCATTTCAATACCATCACAGCGTCAAACAGATAACATTGTCATAGATATAAAACTCCTAAGAAGACTATTAGCCAATCAAATCTATAGATATATTTAAAGGATCAGCTATCATGACAAAACCAGCATTATTTCAGAAATACAAGGTTGGCTTAACACTTAAAAATCAGTCCATATAATTTAACACAGAGAATAAAAAATTCATCTCAAAATATGAATAAAAGGTCACTGATACTTGTTTATGATTAACTATCCCTTGTATAGAAAAATAATGCTTTAAACTTGATATCATTTTAAATATTAAGTACCATATTAGGAATAAATCTAACAAAATGTATATACCCGATTAACATGAAAAATGCAAAACATTACAGAGAATATTTTAAAGATTTAAACAAATTAAGAGGTATAACATGCAAATTGGATTGAAGAGAATTAATATTATAAAAAATGTGAATGCACCTTAACTTGATCTGTCTTGGGGAATACCCATCAAAATTTCTAACAGATTTTTTTCCTCCCTCCTTCCATCTCTCCAGGCTCCATTTCCTCTCTTCTTGTTTTTTCCTTGTGAAACTTGGAAAGCTAATTCTAAAATTTATATGGACATACAGAGACAAAAATAGTTCAGGCATAATTAAGAAGAAAGTTGTACATTGTAAAGTAATCATAAAGCCACAGTTCTTCACACATTGTGATTCTGGCATAAGTAGATCCATGGAGCAGGTCTGAAAACAGAGCTGCAGGTAGATTACCTGAGTCACAACAAGGGCACTGCTATAAGTCAGTGTGGGGAAAATGATCTTGTAAAGGTGTGGTTTGATTATTTGGATTTCCAAAACAAGAAAAATTATTTTGGCCCTATCTCACACCACACAAATGAATCACATGCAAATGGATTATAGACCTAAGTATAGAAAGTTTTATAATAAAGCTTTTCAAATATAGTGTCAGAGAAAGGCTTTATGATCTCAGAGTAGCTAAATCTAAATAAGTTATAAAACTCACAAACCATAAAAACAAAGACTAATGAATTAGTTTTGAAATTGAGAATTTATGAAAAGAAAAGCACGTAGCCATAATATTAAGAAAATTAAAAGGAAAGTCATAGAATAGAGACAATCTCCTGTAGAATGTATCAAAAGATATTTCTGGAATATTTAAAGATTTTGTATGAAACAACAGCAACATAAAATACATTAATAATGGACTAAAAGAATTTAACAGTCCCGTCACAAAAGAAAATATCTAAATTGATAACAAAATGCATTGGAAAAAGTCCAAGTTTGTCATAGCAAATTTAAATCAGAATTTAGTACCAGTCACTTCCTAGCAGAATGTTGATTAAGATGAACTGACAAAGCTGAGTACTGTTGAGGGGATATCACACTGTTAGCGCTACCAGGTACATCTGCCCAAGCTAACAGATGCAAAGTATATGATCCAGCCATGCTCCTGGCTGTCCACCCACAGAAATGCATAAGGGCACCACAAGATGAGCACAAGAATGCTCCTGGAAGTGTTATTTTTACTAGAGAAGACTGGGAGCCATGCAAATGTCGATGATCACTGCAAATACTCTCAGTTATGGTGTATACACAACCAGACGATCTTTGTCCAAAAGAATGAACAACTTTCCATTTCATACCTCAACAAAGATAAGAATCTTAAATGTAATCTTGAATAAAAAGAAAAAAAGTAAACCATCTTGTATGACTCCATGTGACGGAGGGGTTATGTCAGTATTTCATGACCAGATCATCATGGTGGTAACAGAGGCTGGTTCACTCTGAAAGTCCATTGAATGGTACATTAATGATCAAGTGATCTACAAATTACCCTTCAAAATACAAGCCATGCCAACAGCAGCAAAACCCTTGCAGCTGAGGACCTGTGCAAACTCATCAGTGAAGGCAGAGCCCTCCTCCCTTCAAGGTCATGTCTCTGGAGTTCCCGTGCTGTCTGCATTCATGGTTCCCAAGGTTCCATCATCTTCTGCCCTGTTTTCAATCCGAATTTGGTATGCTGCTCTGAACCCTTCCTCTAGTTAGTTTGCCCTCCAAACTGATTTATCCTTCTCAACTTCCATTTTAATATTTCTCTAAAAACAAAGCACTTTAGGCTAGTTCTTTTTCTTCTGAAAAGTTTGTTAATGGCTTTGTGGTCATTTGAATATGCTAGTTTGAATGTGTGGCCCCATAGACTCAGTTGTTTTATTAAAACTGAGCTTGTAACTTCAGCTCTAAGCAAGCAGACCCCTGCTATGAGGGGTGGGGAGGGGTCACTGAGAGTGGATCTTGAAGTCCATCCCTGAGGTGTGTTTAGGGGCATATCTGCGTCCAGCCCTACTAGATATGTGGAGTGCAGCTCTTGCTTGCTGGTGCTGGTTTTGGCTTGGTGTTTGATGGCATCTCTCTATTATTGATATATGGAAGTGAGCCAGCTTTGTCCAACATTGGTAGTATTCTCCTGGATTTTGTTAGCCTGAAATAAACCCTTTCCTCCCGTAACAGCTGGCTGGATATTTGTCCCAGCAACATGAAGCTGACCGCAACACCCTTGATTTAATTTTATTGTTTATTTTTTCTTTGTTTAATCTTTTCCAGTTGCTATAATGAATTTTGTGTTATTGTTGATAATTTTATTGTTGCTATTAATTGGCTTTGCCATCTTTATTTCCCTCCCACACCCAAAAATTTAAAAAACAGTTATCTGCTTTGCTGCTAAATGTGGTGAGGGTACGGGCTGCAGAATAGATGCTCTCTCTTATTCTTCACTCTCTAGCTTGAGTGAAGATCCATATAGATCATCAGACACAGAAAAGAAGGGCGTGGTCAAATAGGACTGCTAAAATAAGCACACCCAGGACCCAAAGGAAATTCACGGATTGCTTTCCTTGCAGATTTAGCTAAGAAGCCATCTGATCTGAGTCCACTCAAAGAACTATTTGGCTTCGCTTTTATTTCTTTCTTTTTCAAAATAAATCCTCTAGGCCTCAATTGGAGATGTTGAAGAAACCAGGGAGTTTGTATTTTTTTTTTAATTCGTATGAAGGTTTGGCCAGGAGTTTTTCAAGCACTGGAATAAATTTTTAATTTGGACTTTGATATCCAGACAAGCCGAGCTCATGTTCTCTTGGGTCTCCTTCCCAAAGACCAGACATCAAACAGACACGACTCACTGTCTTAGAAGAAGCGGCAGAAAGGCACACAGCAGCCTCGGTCAACAGAAACCTCTGTGGTTCTGCCTGTTTGTACCAGACACGGCTGGCCACTTCACCCTGGAAAGCAAGGCATCCTACTCTGTGGACCCGAAGCAAGGTTCCTCATGGAGAATGAATGAACATGCAGGCAGACAATCCAGGCAGGCAGACAATCCAGGCAGGCAGGCAGGCAACGCTGGAGATGCTGTGAGCCAGCCCAAGAGACCTGCCTGGAAGACCATCAAAAACACGGGACAGGATTGTGAGAAGGAGAAGCAAACAAATGTAATGCCAGAGGCTTTATTGTTTGTTTCTTTTTTTTTTTTTTTCCATTTCTGACATTCTCTTTTTCGATTTGGTTTGTAAAAGACATAGATTGGTTTCTTACAGATGAGACCCAGCACATCTTTGGTTTAACTCTTAGTTTAACTTCCTGAGACTCAACTGGAAAAAAGTAGAAAATAGGAAGGAGGAAAAGAAAAAACCTGATTTTCTGTGGCAAATATAGAAGCATTTCATTTTCTTTGGAGACCTAGATGGGAAACTTTAAGGAATTGAAATTTAGTGTCCAGAGTTCCTTAGAAAGGTGGACACCCTGCGGCTGTGACAATCATTTCCTATTAACTGGCACCTGAAATAGTCAGATGTGGGAATGACATGGTATGTCTGCCCAATAAGTAAGCACAAACAGCTTTATAGCTGAACTGATGATTCTTGGGATAAACCATTTCCTCTCACCACTTCAAGTCACTTAATGTAACTGCCCTGAAGCAGATCGAGGGAGTTGCCTATTGGTCACCCAAGGTCTGGGACAGTCCCCCCAACTCCTAGCTACTTATAAAGACAAATTGCACTTTTGACCTAATTATGGCTCTTTTCTAAGGCCAGAACAACTTTTCTCCACATCCCAGGGGAGTCTAGAAGTTACCAGCATACATGTAAGGTCTTTCCAAGACTTGTCAACCTCCATTGTTTGGTGTTGAACCTGGATCAGCCTCTTGTAAGCCCAGGTGGACGCGTGTGTTGCTGTGGCTGCATCACTCGCTCCTCCAACAAATTGAGAGCTTGGTCGGACCTGCAATGAATGATTTTAATGTTTGTGTACTTTTAAAATGCAGATTGAAATGTAATTCTCAATTTAACACGACTAAGAAGTAGGGTCTTGGTGATTAGCTTTGAAGCCCTAGAAAATGATGAGTGCTCTTCCAAGGGCCCTGAGGAAGGGAGTTTGCCTCTCTGTCCAGTCCCTCCTTTCTATGTCATGACTCACCAAAGGTCAAAAGGCATCATCTTTTTGTTTCTTTATGTGTTTATTTTTAATGTTTCTATGTGTGTGGTGGTCATTTGCCAAAGCGCATACCCAGTGAGCATCCATGTGAGGCCAGAGGAGAACATCGGTGCCCTTTACTGCTCTTCACTGTATATGTTGCCCTGGTCAACTTGGCAGGCTCCAGCAATTCTCCTGTCTCTCTGACCCTCCCCCAGCCAGCACTGAGTTACAGGCATGAACGACCACACCTGACATCTTCCTTGGTTCCCGAGGATCAAACTCAGGTTCTCAAGCTTACACAGGGAGCACTCTTCCCCACTGAGCCATCTTC
>PVHP010041114.1:0-15566 GCA_004024765.1 Zapus hudsonius | reverse complement strand
CAGGAAGACTGGGATGAGTACTAAGATATACAGGATACCTTGCCACAAGGACTAATACAGACAGCCCACAGAGGAGGATATACAACTGATCAGGGATGGGGAGGGGGGGAATTGGGGAATTCGGGATAACAACGCATGGTTTGCCCACTAAATAATGTAACACATTATGGACAATAAATATATATTAAAAAAAAAAGAGTTGACATCTGTGTCTAATTCCTGATTTTAGACTCAGTCTCATCAATTATAGTGTTGGCTGTGTGGTTATCACATATCATCTAGATACCTGTTAGCAGATGAATGGATAATGAAAACATCTTACATGTACACAATAAAATTCTACTCAGAAATATGGAAAAATAAATTTTGAAATTAGCAGAAAAATGGATGGACCTGGAAAGGAGCTATATATCCCAAATTCAGAAAGACCCAAACTGCATATTCTCCCTGATATGTAGGTCCTAGCTTGTACTATCTGTAATTACATATATAAAGGAGGTGGGGGCAAATGTAAGTGAAACCTATAAAGGTAGAATGGCAACCAAGACTGATTATTAAAGAGATGAGCAGGAAGTGGAGTGAGGAAAGGGTGAAAAAACATACATGACAGGTAAACAGATGAGAGGAAAGATAATTGGAAAAAGAGGAACTTGGAGGAGAAGGGTGATTAAGTATAGGAAAAGGAATGAGAATCAGGCTAGAGAGATAGCTCAGCGGTTAAGGCACTTGCCTCCAGTGTCTAAGGCCCTGGGATCAATTCCCCAGTACCCACATAAGCCAGACCCACAAGGTGGTGGCCCTGGTGTGCTCTCTGATCTCTCTCTCTCTCTCTCTCTCTCTCTCTCTCTCTCTCTCTCTCTCTCTCTCTCTCTCTCTCTCTCTCTCTCTCTCTCTCCCTCTCTCTCCCTCTCTCTCCCTCTTTCTGCTTGAAAATGAATAAATAAAATGTTTTTATAAATAAATAAATAAAGGAATGAGAATCCACTAAAATAAGTAGTATCTCAAAATGCCAGCATGAATGATACCTAAATTTCTGTATGCCAACTAAAAGTATTAAAAAAACCCTTAATTTAAAAAATTTTAAATGATCTTTGGTTATCCCAGAGATAACATTCATTAAATTACCCAAAATATGCCTACCATACAAAGTGCTCAGATTCTCACTTGAACGTAAACACTATAGCATTCTATTTTTCATAAATCAATCTTTATTATAAAATAATCATTTGAAAGGGACTGAAAATTTAGTGATCCAAAACTTTTCTTTGATTAACCACTCCTATTCTTTGACAGTTGGAAGATTCAAAATATAGTCAATAAAAGAGATTTATGATAATTTTTTCAATAAAAATCTGGCATTTTTATTGAAAGTGAGCATATGAATACTCACAAGAAATCTATTATCATTTTTTGTTTGATATATAATAGTCTCATCCATGAAAGTGACTTGGAAAATGCTGTAGTAGATGATGAATTGCATTGATTTGGCTTTGTTTTTTCTAGGAAAACACTCCTTTTCTTCAAATGATAGATTGCCAAAGATGGTGTCCCAAATACTCTTGGTAAGGTAGCTTTCCAACAAATTCTGCTTCTGTTAGCTACTCTGGTAATTATAAACTCTTTTAAAAGCACTCTTTTACTCCATAGTTTCATAATATTAAATTTAAAGCAGAATCCATGGAATTATTTGTTACCATAGATATATAAGGCCAGCCATGATTTGGTAGATCAAATTATGAGCCACTTCCATAGACCATGTCATTCAACAATCAGTAGAATTGCAGCTTATTGCTGTGTGCAATTTGTTTTACCTACATTAAGGTCCATAACCCAAACATTTCATGTATCCTGAGAGGCTATTTTCTTTCCTCAGTGTCTTTTCTTCTTCCATAGTTAGATACTAAGAAGATCAACAGTACATGTATTTAAAGATAAAAGCAAGAAATGAAACTCTCCTGAAACAACTGCCTAACTCAGCTTTCAATCTTCTCTCATCAGTAATTGTTGCAATTTGGCAATCTCCCTAGTAGAGTTTCACTCTAGCTGACTGCTCCAGCCACAGGCCCAGAAGGACTTGAGAAGTCATGTGAGAATGCACTCTGGCTTTAGAAATTCATAGACTGAAATTTACAACCCTATTATGTATTTACTGTGTGGCATCTGTAACTTCCTGATCTTGCCAACTGTATTTCATATTTCAAATGTATGACATGAGTTCAATAAAACTATTATCAATTAGCTAATTACATTGATATTTTAATTGTGTGTAAGTCTTAGAACATAGATTCCCATATTTTTAAAATATTAATTTCTTTCTTTACATTCAACAAAATTAAAACTCAATCCTAGTCCCCATGCAATCAGGCTAACAGGAAACTCCATCTCACATGGTTGTTACTGCCTTGCACCCTTCTAGGACCACAACAAAATCCTGGAAGTGCATACAATGCTAGATAAATAAGAGGGCAGAGGTTTCCTTTTTTTGAGCGGTTTTTAAACTCCATTATGTAATCATCGTCATACTCTCATGAGTCAGGTTCCTATCACTTTCTTATAGCAGAAATACAGAAGTCTGATGAGTTAGAACAACTAGTGTCTTCAGTTTCCTGTTCTGAAGAACCACAAAGCTAACTGCTCTATAGCTGTGCTGTTTTTCAAGAGCACAACCTTACATAGCTCTCAGGTACCATAACCCTAGACCCATATCTAAACATGGATTTATTTCCACTTCAACCCTGTTCTTCCTTTCTGCATATAAACATCCCTCTTTTTTTCCTCTTCCCTTCCAGGCCTCAAATTTCATTTCAATATTGCAAAAAGACTTAACGTAAGATATAAATGTGTTTACGACACAGTATACTACTGTTTAGTGTAGTTGCACAGCAGATCTTTAGAACTTGGATGTTTTGCCTAATGAAAACTTTATACTCACTGAATATCAGCTCCTCATCTATTCCCTAAAGCCACTGGCATCTGCAAACATTTCCATGAGCTTTATCATTTTGAAATGTCACCTGTAAGTGGAATCATATATCATTACGTGGTTCCCTTGTGATTTATTTGACTTAGCAAAATCACTCCAAGGGCATTCATTATTTCATATTCATATATTTCATTTTCCTGCTTTATTGCTCTATCTAGGACTTCAGTGCCATGTATAATAGAAATGGTAGCGTGAACATTCTTGCCATGTTCCTAATTTTAAATTTCTTTTTGGTATTCCACCATTAAGTATAACCTTAAAAATAGTCTTTAAGATATGAATTTTAGTATATGATTATAACTTCTTTTTTCTGAGGTAGAATCTCACTCTAGCTCAGGCTGACCTGGAATTCACTATGTAGTCTCAGGGTGGCCTTGAACTCACCGCAATCCTCTTACCTCTGCCTCTCGAGTGCAGGGATTAAAGATGTGCACCACAATTCCTGGCCTAATTATAAATTCTTCTATGCTTAGTTAAGAGCCTTTTCATTCCTATTAAAACACATTGAATTTTGTGGAATGTTTTTCATTTATTGAATTTATTATAATATTGTTATCCTTTATTCTATTAAAAGTAGTGTATCTTTTGATTATCATAGATTGAGCTATCCTTGCATTCCAGGGGTAAGTCCCATGTGATCATAGTGCATGATATTTTTAATGTGTTGTTAGATCAGATTACTAGTATTCTACCAAGAAATTTTTATATCTATGTTCACCAAGGATATCATGATCTATACTAATTCTCCTAATATTACCTTTTCAAAGGACTTGGACTCTTGCAAAATAGAAATTACAATATTTTCTTTAAACTATGTGGGTTTCTATCCTAATAGTGTGTCTAGCTAATGCAGTTACAAAAAGCTAAATTGTCTATATCTATCATAAAAGGAAGAAATGGGTAGCAAATATTTCACACAGTTTAAATCCTGCTACAATAAAGTCTTTGACATTCTTGAACTTAGGTTAAAATGTACATACAATATTAGCAATTTTGGGGCCTGGAATCTAACACACTGCCTATTACATAAGTAAATTTTTATGACTGGCTAATAAGAGAATTAATCATTGAGCAAATAAAGGTCCAAAACTATTGTGATATTCCAAATTTTGTTGTTGTTTTCTATGAAATATATTACCATGGCTAATAATAGTATACCCATTGAATTTTTGGCAAATCTATTTGTCTCAGAGAAAAGCCTGAATAGTCTAAACCAAAGAAGGCGACAAAAAAGGCTAAAATAATCTTTAAATGCTACAACAGCACAAAGGATCTGCTTATTTTTAATTTTCAAGATTATAGCACTTGAGATTTCAATGTACTTATGAATTTCAAACTGACATAGATTTAAAAATAAGATCAAAATTTGGAGTTTTGAGTAAATCAGCATGTTCTTTGTGAAATGTGCTTGATACTAAATGTTTTAGTCTTTGTGGACCAAAGTATCTCTGTACATCTATACAACTTTGCTACTGTGGCACAAAAGGAGTCAGGAATAATGAATGAGCATAAAAGAATAAACATAGCTATGCTCCAATGAAACTTTATAAAACTTCATAATGAGCTAAAAAAAAAAAGACTGTCTTTGTCATGCACTTTATCTTAGAGTTTACAAGTATTAAAAGCAAAATATAAAAGGGGAAGATGAAACAGAATGGCAATTTTCCACCTTAAAGGATATTAAAATATTTCCCTAAAACAAGATATAAAAAGAGAGGAATACAAAAAAATACTATATATGAAATTGTAAAAACTGTTGCAAAAAAAAAGATGACTTTTAACATGATTCTGTTCCCTCAAAAAAAATCTGAGAAAAAAAATGTCCTAGAATCCAGAGAAACGAAGAGTTATGTCCTTTGAAGTCTTTATAAAGTGAGATTGGGCTTCTATGGCCAAAGTTACAGGGGAGTAGAAATTAAATGGCAACAGCAATAAGCAGTCCTTGTGAGGCTACAATGGAAAACTCCCATAGCTGATATGGTGGACACCTTGGCTCTGCAGGCTAAAGAAGGCACATAATACAGCTGAGTATCTAATGACAAGCAGCTTCACTTGATCTAATGATGTTCCTTGACAGCAAATACCATAAACAGTTGCTTCTGATCAATACAGGCTGTACCACCAGACAACAGCAAGTCCTGTGGGACAGAGAGTTGTGGCCATTATACTCAGGGAAGGACAGTGGAGAAGAGACACTATCCTCATTGTTCTCACTGGGACATCCTGGCCCAGAGAAAGAAAGCCCTTGGAGAGAGTATGAACACAGAATAATAGCTGGGGTAGAAATCTTGAACTAAATGAATAAACAAAACAAAGCTTAAAACTTCAAGTAACTGAATAAACACACACCTCACTTGCCACTTTTAATTTTAACCAAGTAAGTATGTAGCTACACTGCTCATTTGTTCTCTCTTTCTCTCTCCTCTCTTTCTCTCTTGCTAATAGAGGACTATTCATGTGTTCCTACTAAATCTAATGCAGCTATGTGTACAAATACCAGCAAAGACATCTTATACATCAACACCAGAACTCTGCTTTACATTCTGAGATATAAGTTTAATCATAAGTGAACATGTATATGAGGTGGGTACTAATATCTTTGCCCCACTCACCAAAGAACCAGTGAATTACAGAGGTAAAATCCAACCCATAAATATCATTCAGTTGCCTCTACAGGAGAAGCCACCTCCTCCTTATAGGACCAAAGATCTACTATTCTTTTCTTCCTTTTCCTGACACAGAAGTGTTCTGTAATAGCCACATTCCTTCTGGAAGTCACTCAATGCAGAAAGTCCCAAGAATTTTCTTGCAGAACCTATCCTGAATTTTTTGTTATATAAGCTCCCAGCAGGAAGCTCTGTATAAATCAAATCATAGATATAAATTTTGTTAGAATTCAAAGTAAATAAATCTCAAATCTAATAATAATCCAGAATTTCAATAAAACCCATCTACACACAGAAGCAACTCCAGTGGGGTAGTGGGGTATGGCTGCTAAAATGAGGCTCAGGACATCACACATCAAGAAAGTTCCCCATATATCACACCTGCTGCCAGCAAAAAGAAAACCTATGAGCACAGAAGGAGGGAAGCACTGTCTCAACTACTGAACAGCCAGCTTCTTCAAGTTCAAAAACACTTTTACTCATAGCAGAGGAGTAAAATGAATAAACTACAGATTATGAAAACTGATCTGATCTTGCTGTTCCTGTCAGTTTAGTGTAACTGATTTTGTAAACTGGGCCTTCAATATTCTTTAAAATCCCACTATGGCCCTCACACAATCTCTACTCCAAGCAGCCTTGTCATCGTTTCCTCCAGAGCCAGCATTCAGGTGAACTCCAAAGAGGACTTCTGGCTCTGTTCTGGAATAGAGGAGGATATCTAGCTGCTTGGGGACCGAGGGGAGGGAAATTGGGAGAATCGGAATATCAACTCATTATTTGCTCACTCGATGTATCTAATTAGGGACAATAAAAAAAGATCCTGTCTCAAAACAACAAAATGATGCATTTTAATGTATATATTAAATTAATTGTTTAACATATAAATATGAAATTAACATAGATATTAATATATAATATATATTCTATTTTAAAGCAATGATAGGTAGCATTCATGTTTTGTTCTAAAAATTAACTTTTCAAGACTTGTGCTTGATTTTCTATTGACATTGGAATGTTTAGACTTGTAAATGTTAACCGGAAAATATATGCTGTCTTCGTTTGTTTGTTTGTTTGTTTGTTTGTTTGTTTGTTTGTTTGTTTGTTTGTTTGGAAGCAGTGTTTCAGTCTAGCTCAGACTGACCTGGACCTCACTCTGTAGCCCAGGCTGCCCTCACACTACCAGTAATCATTCTTCAACCTCGAGAGGTCTGGGATTAAATGCCCATGCCACAACCACACCCAGCTAGGCTGGTCTTTTTATTGGCATTTCTAATTTCTAAAACAATACAACTTTGCCAGCAGGAATAATTTACAGATCTGTGTAAAATATTGAGAACACCCACCCAAATCCCTACATCTTCAGGTGACATTTTTGTCAGAATCAATAAGGTTCTTCATCTTTCTTAAGTATACAGATGAATGTTAGAGTTTGCTTGGTGAATTATTTTTCCAGTAACTTGAGATACATTTTCCTAAACACTTAAAAATGTTAGAGCAGTTTCAATAACTAATTAGTGTTCATACTTCATTTTGTTTTCAAAGTTATGAACATATTTCTTTAATCACCATCATCAATCATGTCTGTAAGAGGACAGTTGTGTTACTGTCATCAAACGCTCTTCAAATGCTACAAAATCTCCTCCTAGACAGAGAAGACACTGAGGTCAAGAGGGAGTGAACAAAATGACAAAAATTCTTTGCTGGCTACACAACTGACCAAAAATTAATAACTAGTATGTGGACTGAATGTGAATGTGAATGTGTCTTCAGTGGCCGCAGGTATTTTGGATTAAGGTTAAACTTCCTGCTTCAGTCTCCAATATGCCTGCTGGAGGAGGTGACACTGGGGGCCAATCCTGGTGTCCAACCCAGAAGGTGTGTTTGGAAGAGGATCTTGATTCCAACCCAAAAGTGTGGAGAGAGCAGTTAGAGCCCTGGAAATTCCTGCGTGCTTGTACTGCTGGCTGTCAGCAGAGTCTCTCTGCTGGGATCTATGAATAGGAGCCAGCTTCTTCCAACATTGATGGTGTTTCGCCTGGACTCTAAAAGCATGAAATAGACCTATTACTTTCATAAACAGTGTCTGTTTGTCCCAGCAACATGGAGCTAACTACAACCACCCCTAAAATATATATATATATATATATATATATATATATATATATATATATATATATATATATATATATATATAAACAAAAAACTAATATCAAGAAAATGAACAATGCTATCAAAAAAGTGAGATATACAGAGTTGACAAAAGGCAATACAAATTGCTAAAAAATATTCTTTAACGTTTTTATTGGAATAAAATTATATATTAACAAAACAATATGTTCAATATCATAAGTTGTTAGAGAAAACCATTGAAACAAGGATAACATGCCCTTTTATGCATTAGATATTCTCTAACCCCCTCCCACACACACACACACACACACACACACACACACACACACCATGGCTCATACATTCCTTGCATCACCTCTTCTGCAAATTTCCCTAAGTCATGGTGGGTGAGTTTAAATTTTGCATAGTTATTGGGTTTTTAAGAGTCTCTGAATTTGTGTTTTGGACTATTTTGGGCACCCTTGGTGCCTATCACCGTTATACTTCCCTAGGATATCTGCCTTGCTGTGGGAATAGCTCTTTTGCTCATTATACCACTTCCTTAGAGGTTGTGTTAGGGCTCTACATGGCGAGTTTGAGGTTTATCATCTCCTGCTTGGGTGACTCCTGTCAACTCAGGTCCACTTGGTGGAGTTCGATTATCCACAGTTCTCATTGATTTTTGAAAAATACAAATAGAGTCTCCAGCAGAGAGTGAGATTATTGGTCAATTGAGACAAATATTGCTAGTTTAGTGAGCATTTGAAGGGTGCAGCTTTTCTGAAGACCTATGGTTAGTGGAGTCCTCTCCTTGAAAATCGGGTTCTTGGTCCCCATTCAAGGTTGCCTGGGATTCCCCACACCAGACAAAGGTTCCCTGCCATTGAGCAGATCTCATAGCCAATTAGCAAGCTGTTGATTACCTCCCTAGGTTGAGCGCCTCTATTGCACTTCTTGTCTTGCTTGTCTGTGCCATATAACAGTGTGTTCTGCACTTTCAGGCCATCAGTTGGTGTAGCTTGAGGATGTCCCTTGCTTTCTTGGAATATCATTGGTCTGGTTCCCCTGGCAGCTCATGCAACACCTACTGGCATTTTCCAGATTCAGCAGCAGCTCTCAATGTTCTGTGTCAGCAGTCTGTGGAATCTTCAGCAATAGGGCCTTATCTTTTGCCTGAGTTGGGTATTCAAGAGCTGCAACAAAAGTTTGTCTTATTTTAGGGACCATGTAGGTCACTCTAATCAACAGCTGATTGTGGACAGTACCTACTTGCTGGATCAGGAAGCCAGAGGTCAGCATCATTTATACTATAGGTAGGCTTCTACCCCCCATCTTTAGGGCCCTTGTTACCATATGATGCCCCCAGCTACCTTAGGAACTTATTATACAGAAGAAAGAATTCTAAGGAGTCAGATTCTTGTTAGTTTCAATTAGTGTATATCTCCCCCCTCTGTCTCTTCCCCCCAAGCCCCTATTTCCTTCTGTCCCCTTTGTCTGTCTCCTGAATTGTTAATCATGTTTACTTACTGCTCAAGCTTAACCTGATTAGAGGCCACAGATAAGAGAATATGCAGTGCTTGTCTCTCTGTTCTTGTGTGAGTTCAATGAGTATGATCTGTTCCAAGTCCATACATTTTTCTTTGAATTTCGCTATATCATTTTTCCTCACTGCTGAGTAGAATTCCATGGTGTATATGTACCACATTTTTTATATCAATTCATTTAGCGATGAGCATTTAGGCAGGTTTCAATTCCTGGCTATTATGAATTGAGCTGCTATTAACATGGTTGTGTAGATGTCATTGTGCTGAAATGTGGAGTCCTGAGGATAGATGCCCAGTAAAGGGATAGCTGGGTCAACTGGTAGTTCTATATCCATCCTTTTCAGGAGCCGCCACACTGCTTTCCATGGTGGTTGTAGAAGTTTGCATTCCCACCAGCAGTGAATGAGGGTTCCTTTTCACCCACATCCTCACCAAAATCTATTGTTGGTAGATTTTTTTTTAATGATTGTCAGGCTTACAGGAGTGAGGTGGAATCTCATTGTTGTTTTGATTTGCATTTCCCTGATGATTAATGATGTTGAACATTTTCTTAAGTGAGAGTTGGCCATTTACATTTCCTCCTCTGAGAATTCCCTTTTTTTAATTTTTTTTATTTATTTGAGAGAGAGAGAATATGGGCATGTCAGGGCCCCCCACCACTACAAACGAACTCCAGACGTGAGTGCCCTCTTGTGCATCTGGCTTTATATGGGCACTGGGGACTCAAACTCAGGCCCTTTTGCATTGCAGGCGAATGCCTTAACCATTAAGCCATCTTTTCATTGCTAAAAAGAAATATTTTTAAAAAGTTTAACCATCCATAGTTATCAGGGAAATGCAAATTAAAACAAATTTAAGACTCCACCTCACTCTACTCACAATGGCTATCATCGAGAAAACCAATGACAGAAAATGCTGGTGATATGAGGAAAAGGAACACTTATTGCTAGTGAGTGTACAAACTTCATGATAATTATTTGTCTAAAAGCTGTATAGTTTTTGGACAGAAAAATATTTATATTTAAAACTTCATTATGCCCAAGTATCCTATCTGAGATGAAGCCAATAGCAGGCTGGAGAGAGGCACTTATACATACATTAACATGTGCATGAGAAAAAGTCTCAATTTATGGAAAAATACATAATAGAGGTCAAGTAAAATTGCATTGTTTTGGAACAGCCATTGTAAGACAGCAGATAAAAATTATATATGATATCAAAGCAGAGTATTATAAAGTATTTGTTTAATTCAAGGTACACTGTATGTTTTCTTGAGGCGGGGTCTGGCTTTGCAGCTCAGGCTGGCATGGATCTTGAGATCCTCCTATATCAATCAACCTCTAATATCCTGGAATTATGTGATGTCAACACCCAAATAAAAGTTATGTTATTTGAGATAGTCTATTCAAAATGTAATCTCCATGATAGAATAGAGTAATTATTTTCATTTAAATGTAACAATACATGAAGTCACAGTTTAAGATTCTGGTTCAAAAGAGGTTTGGTACTTCTGAGGGAAGTGCTAAAGAAGAGAAGTGGCAAATAGGAGCGATGGGAGATTCCACATTGCACAATTTCCCTGAGACTAGAAACTTCTATTTACATGAACAGACTTCCAGACAGAAATCAGTTGTACTAAGTATTTCAAATATAGGTAATATAAGGTTTAGCATGTGTTTTACCTTCTGAGAGACCACATCAAACTTCAAATATCATTAACTGAAGCATAAAAGCACAGAGAGTGAGAGAGAAAAAAAACAAGCACAATGAATATTTTTAGTAATTAGACCAAATATATCATTTCTTGCAAATATATACTACCTTAAAAACATATGTACAGGCTGGACATAGTGGTGCACACCTTTAATCCCAGCACTCAGGAGGCAGGGGTAAAAAGATTTCAGTGAGTTCAAGGCCACCCTGAGACTACATAATGAATTCCAGGTCAGCCTGGGCAAAAGCAAAACCCTACCTTTAAAAAAATATGTATATATATTTTGTAATGAATAAAATAAAAACTGGTTTTATAAATGCTACTAAATTTGTTGTGGAATTGTTGTCTTTCTTAGCTCTTGGTAGGCTTAAATCAGTGGTTAGAGCGTCTGAAACTCAACAATCCTCAAGCTAATGACTCTCATGTTCATTGTCTTGAAACTCTCAAAGAATGATGATGAGTATAGTCTTGGGAAAAGAGTAAGTTAAACAAAGGCTTATGAGAAATTAAAGTGAAAGTAATGAAGAAAAGCTCCCATGTAGGGAAGGATTTCTGAGCAGGTAATTGTATATTGACTTGGATTGATGGGTAATACCCTTGGGATGTAAAACAGGCATATAAACTGGGGTAGATTGGATTGGTTACTTTCAATGCATGTGGAGACTTCTGACATGCGGATGTGTTAGACCAAGTGTGATGGTTTGAATGTATAAACCCCATAGACTGGGTCATTTTTAAAGATTGAGCTTGCAATTTGAGATGTCAGCAGGAGGAACCCTGCTGAGAAGAAGTATGTCACTGGGGGGTGGGGGGGCGGCTTGTACTTCAACCCTAATGTGTGTTCAAAGCAGTTTGGACTCTGAATGTTTGTTTTTACTGACTGTTCGGTGGTCTTTCTCTGTTTGAATCTATGGAAGTAAGCCAGCTTCTTCCATCCTTGATGATTTTTCCTCTTGGTTCTGTAATCCAGATATAAACCCTTTCCTCCCATAAACTGCTTCTGTTGGGATGTTTTTCCAGCAACACAAAGGTAACTACAACACCAAAAATCCATTACTTTGTATGTGTGGGCCATCTGGCCTCCTGGTGAGTCAGGGTAGTTGACCTTATGGTGATTCAACATGAAATAGGGCTTATTTGGTTTTCATTTCTGGACTCTGGTTTCTGGATTTACTATAACATTCCTATGCTCACTGGTTCTGCCAGGGTGTGATGGTTAGGGTTTGTTGTCAATCTTTCTCCATGCACAAGAATCAAGTCCAAATGGAACAAAGACCTTAATATCAGATATAAAAATCTGAAACTGCGAGTGGAAAAAGTAGGGGAGGGCTGGAGAGATGGTTCAGCGGTTAAGTCACTTGCCTCCAGTGCCTAAGCCCCCCCGATTCAATTCCCCAGTACCCACATAGGCCAGACCCACAAGGTGGTGGCCTTGGTGCTCTCTATATATATCTCTCTCTATCTCTCTATCTCTATCTCTTCTGTATCTTTCTGCTTGAAAATGAATAAATAAAATATTTTAAAAAAAGAAAAAGTAGGGGAAACACTTCAAAACATAACAACTTCCTAAATATACTCCAGTTGCTCAGTGTCGTAGTCAGGCACACGCCACTGGGATGAATCTTCAAACCAGGCACAATTTGGGGAAGGAAAGTATTTATTGAACTAATAAATCCAGGGGAAGTTAAGGATAAAGGCTGGCTCTCTTTCACAGAAGCAAGCAGAGAGAGAAACCCCCACCAGCACCTCAAGCAAGCACATTCGGTCTCACAGAATGGCAGAATTGCCAGACTGGGGTTCTGGATGCTGTTTTGCATATCTATCCCTAGTATTTTGCATCTAATTTGAAATACCTCAGGGCTAGACCCCAGGAGACCAGGCCAAAGTGACACTTCCTCCAGCCAGAAGGCTGAAGACAATTCACAATTATAATAAATTCTATTGGGAGATATTTACTCAAAATTACCACACTCAGGAAGTAAAACCACTAATAAACCATTGGGATCTCATGAAATTAAAAAGCTTTATAGAGCAATCTACCCATGGGAGAAGATGTTTGCCAGCTATACATCTGACAGAGGATTAATATCCAAGATATACAAAGAACTAAATAATATATACAAAAAAACTAAATAATGGGAGAGAGAAGTCATCGGACCCTACAAACCTTAAGACTGGCCAGCCAGGCCAAATGTGCCAACTGGTGCAATAGTGGCATGTATGTTATGGGAGAAACCAAAACTCTCTAATTGAACTGGAGATCTGCTCCATGGGAGGGCATACAGGCCTGGTGTTGAAGACCTAGTCAAAAGCCTATTGCTGGGGAGGTCATGAGCCCTAGGGGATCAACACGTGCCGTTGTCTGGCTAAGTGCATATATTCTGCCCAGCAAACTGCCTTATAAGTGCTTTTTAATGTACATATACTCATATATTAATGCTACTCTCACTTTTGGCTAGAGAAGCTTCTGTTTTCAGATGGCAGTGACCACAAGGAATGATTCAAAAGTCACCATAGTGCTGAGAAGTGACAGTGGAGTGTTCAGCACTGAGACATTTCTATCACACCTTCCAAGGCTCAGAGTCCATTGTCGCAGAGGTTGTAGGAAGATTATAAGAGCCAAAAGAAGGGTTAGACTGCTAACAATGCAATCTTCCAGACACAAATTGACCTTTGTATTCATGATTTTTGAAGTGCCCTACACTTTGTACACAAAACATTCACAACAGGAGGAAAAGATGATGACATTGAAACAAAATAGAGACTAATTGAAATCGTGGGATATAGTGGAGGATGGATTTGAAAGGGAGAGAGTAGGTATGGGATGGGGATTATCATGGTTTATCATCTATAATTATGGAGGCTGTCAAAAAGTTTTTAAAATGTCAAAAAATACTAGTATTAGTATTTGAAAATCATGGGTGGGTCTAGGAGGGGAAATTATAGTAGATATTCAGCTATACAAAAAATACACTGAAGACATATTATGCACATATCATAGCACACATATATTCATAAAAACTATTGTAATTTATTCTTAATAAATCTTTTATCTTTTAGTGATCTTTTGATATACACAGTACTTATTTGTCAATGTTATTAATATAGTTTCTTTACATTGAAACTGAGTTAGTTACATGATTGAAGAAAATTAACCTCTAGCATTCATGAACCTAATGTTTTCACCTTTTGCTTCTGCAATTTCAAGAGTTTTATTTTTTTGTCTTGAAAAAAGATGAAGAAACCCACCTTTATTTTCTGTTCAAGTCTTGAATCTCTACCTACTAAGTTGTAAATGACCTCCAATGATGGGATTAGAGAGACCTAAGGAGAAAGGGGAGATCATCATATATCTAGCCATTGCCTCTAGATTTTTTTTTTTTTGGACTAAAGTTCCTTGAAAAAAAGACATATCTAGATCTAATAACTTACAAGACTAATTGAATGTTTAGAACTTCAGGGATTGTGGGGAGTTGGAATGTTACAAGTCCAAAGCCAAATTATTTTGGGTCTACCTTAGACCCTTTAGTAATGTTATTACCCCCTTCTGTGTGTGATATAACATCCTGTAAATTGTTTGGAATGCATGAACAGCTTCCTGGCTTCTACCAACCCAAAAGCTAAGGATGTCATTACACACACATCTGAGGCCCATAGCAGAGATATCTGTGCTTTGCAGTAACCTACCTGCCTGAGGTTTCCACCAATGAATTTGAAGTGTTTTGATTTATGACTTGCATTTTTCTGTGATTATAAAACCTTCATGAAACTGCTGACATGTTGGATCATTGTATTTGGGGCAACCTGAATAAATGTTCCCAAGCGACAGTTTGTCATCCTTGACTCCAGAATAAACTCATTCTTAATTTCCTGTGAGATGAAAGATGTGATTTTTCTTTGTTTGTTTGTTTTGCATCAACAGTTTAATTGCATTTTCTATTTTTCACTAGAAAGGGGAAAGATTAGGTTAAAACATGCCTGACTTCATGTAAAATTGTAATGAAAAGTAATTCCAAGAGATGAGAAAAAGAAGCAGATTGATGTAATAGCAAAGATTCCTCCATAATCTTCATTTTGAAGACAAAGAATTAGAGTAAACTTGAAAAATGAGGAGGAGATATTATTAACTGAGTTTCTATCCTGAATATCAAGTTGTCTGTGCTTAACAAAGTAACGTTTTCACAAGTGGAACATAGTAAATGTTATTCGAGATCACCTATGGAACAAAGTAGTAAATGAGTATAAGGACTAGTCATAAATATTCATGAAATCAGGTAATTACAAGCATAGCCACTGCTTTTTGATTGTTTGGAACTAGACTGATTACCATATGAAAACCATTCCTTTTTGAAAAAAAAGTTATTTCCATTTAAGCATGTTTATTGGGCACAAGTTCTCTGGCAAGAAATGCATAAACCCTAATTTCAAATGCAATGTCATCAATTTGGGGAGGGCAAAAGGTGGCAATGTCATTTCCAGAGAATTTTGCTGAGGTCACAGACTGTCATCTAGAAAGCACAAAGGCTATTAAAAACAAGATGAAAAAAAAA
>PVHP010041113.1:0-15564 GCA_004024765.1 Zapus hudsonius | reverse complement strand
AAAAAAAAAAAAAAAAAAAAAAAAAAAAAAAAAAAAAAAAAAAAAAAAAAAGAAAAAGAAAAAGAAAAAGAAAAAGAAAAAAAATCCTTAAAGTAAAAACTTCCCTGAAATTATTAGGCCAGATCCTATGTAACTTGCCACAAACATTCCTTTTTTTTGAAACAAGATCTTGCCGTGCTGCCCAGGCTGGTCTGATCTTGAAATCCTGGTCTCCAGGATCTTCCTGCCTCAGCTTCCCAGCAGTTGGGTCTATTAAATTCACTACCACATCTGAGTTTAAAAAAATGCTTTCAAATTTAAATAGCATTTTAGTTATCAGACTTTTCAGTAAGCCAAGAAATCTATATATGTAATGTGTTTGGGTTATGACAGTATGACTCTAGAAGCAAGCCAAAACTTAAAAAAAAATCCTTATGGTTAGTTATAAATTCTAATTCTCTCTCTCTCTCTCTCTCTCTCCTCTCTCTCTCTCTCTCTCTCTCTCTCTCTCTCTCTCTCTCTCTCCCTCTCCCTCCCCCCCTCCCTCTCCCTCCTCTCTCTTTCTGCAAGCCAGGTGTGGTGGCACATGCCTTTTTAATCCCAGCATTTGGAGGCAGTTAGGAGGATCGCTATGAGTTCAAGACCACCTTGCAACTACATAGTGAGTCAGCTTCTGATACAGCTAGACCCCCTACCTTGAAACCCCACCCAAAAAAATAATTTGTGTGTGTGTGTGTGTGTGTGTGTGTGTGTGTGTATGTGTTTGATGTAGCTTAATGGTACAGAGCTTGCGAGGCTCTGAGTTCAATACCTAGCTGGGACTGGGGGAAGACTGTTTCTGTAATAGAGTGTGTAGCCCTTTCATATTTACGCTTGCAGGAGAAGGAAACAAATCTCATGAAAATAAAATAATGAAAAGTAGCACCTTGTTTCTTATGCGATCTCTCTTAACCACTTCCTCTTTCTTTTCAGTTTTTTCTGAGGTGGCTATTGATTCTATGCTTTCACTCTTCTTTCCTTTATCCCGAAGTGCTTCTTTCTCTCTTTTTATTTCTTCTTCCTTTCTTTTAAAAGCCTTCTCTTTTTCATAGCGCTCCTTTTGGTGCTGTCTCCGTCGTTCCTCTTCTTGCCGCTTTAGCCTCTCCCGCTCTCTGAGCATGCGATCCTGATCACGGTCATAATCTCGGTCCCTCTCCCGGTACTCTCTGCCACTCTCATCTTCAGGTCTATGTGAAAAACAAGACTAAATCTCAAGCAGCATGTAAATGCAAATGCAGAAACACTGTGATTCTAACTTGGCCAGTGTAATGAGGGTGCACTTTTAGACACTAGAATATTTGAAACCCTTCCTCCTGATCCCTCTGCATAAAACACTGTCTTTTAACAATATTTTTATTTTTTCTTTTTCTTTTCTTCACTTAACAATATTTTTATTTGCAAGGAGAGAGGGGGAGAGGGAGGGAGAATGAGAATGGGTACTCCAGGACCTGTAGCCACTGCAAACAAACTCCAGATAAAGATGCCATTTTGTGCATCTGGCTTTACATGGGTACTGGGGAGTCAAACCCCAGGTTGTTAGGCTTTTCAGGTAAGTACCTTAACTTGTGAACCATCTCTCCAGCCCCAAGTTGTCATTTAAAAAATCTTTATTTGTGAGAAAAAGGATAAAAAAAATCTTTATTTGTGTATGTGTGTGTGTGCATACATGAGTGGGTAAGAGCACAGGCATGCACTGCTGCAAAACAAACAAACAAACACACAAATAGCACATATTATGGGGCTGGAGAGATGGCTCATGGTCAAAGGCACTTGCTTTTAAAGCCTGAGAGCCTAGGTTCAGGATTCCCCGGTACCCACATAAAGCCAGATGCACAAGGTAGTGCATGTGTCTGGAGTTCATTTGCACTAGCACTAATTCTGATGTGCCCTCTCTCTCTCTCTTTGCAAATAAACAAAATTATTATTTTTTAAAATAAACAAGCCGGGCGTGGTGGCCCACGCCTTTAATCCCAGCACTTGGGAGGCAGAGGTAGGAGGATTGCCTTGAGTTCAAGGCCACCCTGAGACTACATAGTGAATTCCAGGTCAGCCTGGGCTAGAGTAAGATCCTACCTCGGAAAACCAAAAAAAATTTAAATAAATAAACAAACAGTAGCTACTTGCACTACTTTTTGCCTCTGGCTTAGGTAGGTGGTTTGGGAGCCATCTTCCCAACTACTCTTTGTCTTTCTTTGAAATAGGGTCTCACTATGTAGTCCAGGCTGGCCTCATGCTTGCTTGCATCAGGCCAAGTGCTAATATTACAGGTGTGTGCCACTGCAAATGGCAAATAATTTATCTTAAGTCAAGTGTAAGTCCAGGATATGACATCTAAACTGGCATTTAGCAATCAAACAAACTCAAGTGTTCTCTACTACTGACTGACCTCTTGGACTTTTCATCCTTCAGTTCAGCATCAGAACGCTTGGGTAGCATACAACTTTGCCCACTGGCTCTCTCTTCATTCAGATTCTCTTTGTCCAGTTTCTTGGCTTTCTCTCTTTTATCCATTTCTTTTTCATCTCTTTTTTCTGGTTTCTTGAGCAGCTTTAAAGAGAATATATTTTTATTCTGACAGGCAGAACACTGCCTTCTAATTCTATTAAAGTAAACAATAAACAATTTAAAGCTTAGACTGTAGAAGGCCCCCTAACTCTGCAGTTAGTCTCAAGCTTTCAGGTGAACAACTAATGCGCAAGAATAGTGGTGTACTACAAGGATGCTACTCAATGTGAAAGTGTTATCCATTCACAGGAAGTGGTTTAATCACCCTGTGGCAATGGGATCAAGACTCCTTTGGCTTTATTTAAATGGATCAACCTTTTTTTTTTGGGGGGGGGATCACTTTTTTTTTTTTTTGGAAGGGTTTTGAGATAGGGTCTCATTATGTAACCCAGTCTGGCCTGGAACTTGCAGTCTTCCTGCCTCAATGTCCAAATGCTGGGATTACAAATGTGTGCCACCATACTTGGCTACCAGTCAACCTTTAAGTGAACCAGTGCAAACTTGCAGGTATGTTTTTGAAGCCAGCCAGTGTCTTAATATAACTTGATGGGAAAACATCATGAATTCAAAGTGCCAGGCAGATCATTACTGTCACTGTCTTTATTTACTTGAAATGACAAATAACTTAGCCACCAAAGGAGAGATCCATTGCAGGAATAATTTTGCCTTGAGCCTGAGAATAACATTTATTATGGCATAATTACATTATAATTAGAGATAAATAGCAAGAATTACTTGGCATTTGACTTAAAAAAATTCAAATGTTTTACACAGCAGAATGTTGCGAAGTTCCATCCCTACTGAGTAGGAAATCTACTCAATGCCATATATACATACATATATGTGTATATGTGTGTATATTTTTTTTCACAAATGCTCTTCTTACATCACCACTATAAATCTCTCTTGAATACCCTCACTGAATATTAAGTAGACAGAGAGATTCTTAGGCAAAATAGAAGATATTTAAATCTCATAGTAAATACACCATATGAAGTTCATCTCAGGGTGAAGGCATCATGCAAGTCACCAAGCAGAAGGCAACACACCACAAGACTTAAGCATGAAGTACTTCAGCAAGCAGACAGCCATTGCAAATGTGAACCAAAACTAGACATAAAGACTGTCCCGATCTAAGGTGAGGATAACATGTGCAGGTTTCATTGGAAGTGTTCTTATTTCTCTAATGAACATCTATAATGGATGCCCAGATGTTCATTACTCAGTAAGAACATTAATGAATGTCACTAGCATGACTGGCTCTATCTTCGTGCTGACCATTAGGAATAGCAAGTTAAATTGTTTGTGGCATGGTGACAGAAACTTTCTTCCTGGGAGGAATTAAGGTAGCAAAATCCTCCCCCTTCCCTTAGGCCCTGAATCACCAATAATGAACCCTGCAGAGACTCAAGGAACCCTAGCCACATAAACTGCTGAATTTTTAGGAAGTAAAAGGAGACTGTACCACCATCTCTATGGGAGTTCACTGCAAGGGTTGCCCAAGCCATGCCCTTAGGAGGGAGGCAGCAAAGTTGCGATCTTTCTACAGATTTCTCTCTCCCTAATGCAGTGTGTTAAGAAGAATCTGCTGCTCAGATTCCCAGCTAGATGCAAGAATGGGAATCACATGAGAGAAAAGTAATTCAGGGTATTTATCACTAGTCTTCTCCCACAGCAGCCAGTTAGGAGAGGTATATAAAGATGAGAAAGCTACATAGCCTGTCTTTCCTCTGGCTCTGTGTTGAAGCTTCTGAGTACACAGCAGAGCATCAGGAAGTAGTATGGGCTTTATTTTTTTCTGAGAAAGCCTCACAACTGTAGGCCAGGCAGTGCTCAAACTCACAACAGTCCATCTGCCTCAGCCTGCCAAGTGTCGTAATATAGAAGTGAGGCACCATGCCCAACTTTGGACTTCCTTTTACAGGGAATTTCAAATAGCTCAGCTTTTAAGAAGACCCAAGGACTGGAGAAATGGCTCAGCGGTTAAGGCACTTGGCTCCAGTGCCTAAGGCCCTTGGTTCAATTCCCCAGGACCCACATAAGCCAGACTCACAAGGTGGTGGCCCTGGTGCGCATGCTCTCTCTCTCTCTGCTTGAAAATGAATAAATAAAATATTAAAAAAAAAGAAGACCCAAGTCAATCTGAAGGGGTTTCAACAGGTAACAATGCCACCACCACCACCACCACCAAAAGGACTTATTAGCTAAGACCTGTGTGTATGACATGATACTAGGTGCTCTGTATCATGTACTTGGTCCTTACATTTTTCTGATTCACAGCTTGTAACAGAAACCTGTGTACCTGAAGACAGTGGAAAACAAACAGATGAGGCAACTTCATGTATCATTTATGAAGGAAAAGCTGAATAAAACCCCAAATTCATGCGAGCCAGCCCTAAACCCTCATTTACTAGGAACTGAGAGATTAGCAATCCTAACAGCAAACATCAATGATTAAAAAACAGATCTGTACTGAAAAATGATAGCATTATGTAAACTACTTAATCCTTCTCAGTTATCCTAAATCAAAAATTAATACTCTATTAGTATGATAGGAAGTATTTGTATTTGTACACCCTCCTAAGAGAGCAAAAACAAACAAGCAGACTTATTTACAACAATACAAGATACATGCATAAATAGATACATGCAGTTTTTAGCAACATGCAATCAGTTTAAATTAATTTCATACCTTAATCTTTGGTTCGTCCTTTATTTTTTCCCTTTCTGGAACTCTGTCTATTTTCTTTAACTTTTCTATATCTTTTCTTTTTCGTTTCTCCTCCTCTTTCCACTTTCGTCTCTCTTCTTCTCTTTGTCTTTTCCTTTCTATTTCTCGTCTCCTTCTTTCTTCCCTCTTTTCTTCTCTCATTCTCTAGAAGGAAACATCAGCACAATCCTTCAAATAAAATAATCTCCATAAACCTAACTGATCCCAGTCATGATGAGCACCCACTAAACTGTAGGACTTCCTACCTCCCCAGTTTATTATTCTTTAATTTTTATTTATTTATTTTTTGGTTGTCCAAGGTAGGGTCTCACTTGAGCCCAGACGACCTGGGATTAAAGGCGTGCACCTCCATGCCTGCCTCCCCCACCACACTTTATAAGGCTAGCATCTAAACTTTTTTTTTGAACTTTAAAAAATATATTTTTAAAATTTATTTGCAAGCAGAGAGGAGGGAGACAGAATGGTTGCCCTAGGGTCTCCTGTCACTGCAAACGAACTCCATGTGGGTACTGGGAATCAAACGTAGGTCATTAAGCTTTGCAGGCAAGGTGAGCCATCTCTCCAGCCCTTTTAAACTTTTTTTTCCTCAAAAAATATTTTTATTTGCAAGCAGAGAAAGATAGAAGACAAAAAAATTTTTAACTTTTTATTGGCAATTTTCAGACATGTACATTATGTATTTTGATCATAATCCTCTCCCATTACTTTCTTATGTCCGTCGTCCGTCCGTCCGTCCGTCCTTCCTTCCTTCCTTCCTTCCGTCCGTCCTTCCGTCCGTCCTTCCTTCCTACAACCTCCTTAATCCCAATTCCAAATTAAATGAGAATGAAGACTAGAACCAGCTAGAATCGGTCTCCCACTGTTGTCTTTCTACATTTCCAGAGGCTTTCAGAATACCATGAGTGTCTCTGGACAAGTAAAGGCCTCTCCTAGGTTTACAGAGTGAACCCGTAGGCCCACAACCAACATGAAGGAGAGGACCAAAGACCAAGGAGCCAAATCTTTAACAAATAATTGTGGAATAATTGTAGAAAAACAGCTATTGCTCCTACAGGACCCTAGTACTTTTTCAGTATTTTAGATGTAAACTAATAAAATCAAAGAACCAAGAGACCTATATAAACCAAACACTTACCTGCTTGTTTTTCAGGAAGCTCAAAAGTGGAGTTGTCCTTTTAGCTACATAAAGGAAGACAGATTATTAATAATACTTTTCAATCCCCAGAAAAGATTTTAGTTCCCTACCTTCCCTGCTACCCACTTAAGATGAGGACATAACCCATAAGACAAAAAGTTCATAACTGCATTAACAACAATGTGTTTCCTCAGAAAGAACAAAACCAGATGTTGTTTCTGCTATGTGGATGCTAGCTTGTAATATCTATATATATGTAGATGAAGCAGAAGGATCGCTGTGAATACATAGTAACTTCCAGGTCAGCCTGGGCTAGAGTGAGACCCTACCTCAAAAAACAAAATAAAAAAAAGAGAGGCATAAAGTAATGATTAGGAAGGGGGTGGGCACACATTGCATGTAACAGGAGGAGGAGGAGGATAAAGGGGGATTGAGGAACAGGAGGGGGAGAAGGAGAATCAACAGACATATTGTACATAAAAATGCTAGAATGAATGATATCTAAATCCATCTGCTGACTAAAAATTAAAAAAAAAAAAAAACAGGCTTTATAGTATTCCATTTCAGCAATGCAGGCTTAAAATGCACTTTTATAAAGTGAACAAAGTCAGATATGGTGGCACATGCCTATAATCCCAGTGTTTGGGAGGTGGAGACAAGAGACTCAGGAGTCCAGCCTGGGCTACACAGGAAGTTTGTAGCCAGCCTGGGCTACATGAGACTGTCTCAAAAAAAAGTTAACAAACTTACTGAAACAATATAAACAGTTTTTATGAGTATTTTCTAGTTAAGAATTAAAAGCAAAGGAGTAAAAGTTTGTTCAACTAGAAAGAAATTTGGGGGTGGGTGCTACACGTATACAAGCATTCTGATCCCGTATTTCCACTTTCTGTTGATTTATTCTAGAGACAGCAAGAACTTATCCTATGTATTCACCAATAAAAATCGGGTTTTAGAACAATATGTAATTTTTCAATGTTTTACACAATGCTATTAGCCTTGCAGCCATCTGTTTAAACACATTTTGGGGCTGGAAAAATGGTTCAGTCATTAAGGCACTTGCTTAAACACTAGAATAAATTTCTAACAGTGGAAATCATGGGTCAAAGACTATGTCCCTATTTATAACTGATTACTTAGAACCAATATCCAGGCAAATTTTTAAAAATATATTTTATTTTCAAGAAAGGAGGAAGGCGGGAGGGAGGGAGAATACCAAGCAAAAAAATTTTTTTGAGTTAGGGTCTCACTCTAGCCCAGGCTGACCTGGAATTCATTATGTAGTCTCAGGGTGGCCTTGAACTCGTGACAATCCTCCTACCTCAGCCTCCTGAGTGCTGGGATTAAAGGTATATACCACTATGCTCAGTTCCAAGCAGAATTTATCAAGAGATTTTCAATTTTAATAATAATTAACTTCATCTCTTTGGTAGATCAGGCGAACTGCTAGGAAATACCCTTTGATTTTCAAAATCTTACCACTGGCTAACCATGCCTTAAGTTTTAAAAATTACATTTGTGTGATACTAAATAGGTCACCAAAACTTTGTCTTGTCTTATGTGTGCATTTTCATATATCTGTATACCAGGTATTATCATATACATTTTCAAATAGAAGCAATCTCAGAGAAGGGATTGACTTCCCCAGAGTCACACAGCTTACAAGTAAGGCAAGAGGGAGAGAGAACTATGTATTTTGATGAAAAACCCATTATCCTAAATCCTTTTTTTCTACTCACCTATTAATTCTCTATTTTTCGCTTCTATTTCCTCTAGTAATGTCTCTGGAGTAGATGTCATTTTCTCATTGTCTGTAGCATAACTCTCCAAAAACTTTCTATATTCTGGATCTAAATAATCATTTAAGAAACCAGAAAATATAGACTTTAAACAACAAAAAAAGAAATGTTAGCCCAGGATAGTTATTTATTAAGATAGTTTTCTACTTCATGGAAAACTAAAAGAAAAAAACAGGAAATCACTCAAATAAGTTAGACTACTTAGGGTTTAATTGGTTACTTGCTCTTGGAAATCGTATCACTGATACTGATAGTCACACTGAGAGTCTGGGTGGTATAACATGAGAGTCAGGACATTAGAACAGACCTTAAGAGGTATCACTACCAGGCCTGGTGTGGTGGTGCGCGCCTTTAATCTCAGCACTTGGGAGGTAGAGGTAGGAAGATAGTTGTGAGTTCAAGGCCACCTGGAGACTTACAGAGTGAATTCCAGGTCAGCCTGGGCCAGAGCAAGCATGTAGATCAGTGGTAGAGCACTTGCCTGGCAGATGCAAGGCCCTGATTTGATCTCCAGCCCCCCCCCCCCCAAAAAAAAAGCCACTGCTCCTACTAATTCTGGTTACGGAACCTTAAGACAGTATTAGGTTTATACAGTGTATGAGAGTACACTTCACTTTAAACTCAGCACAGGAAAATCGGATACCTCTGTCACAAGAAAGAAAAATACATCTGGGTCATTATATTGCTTAGGCTTACATAGGTAAATCTATGATATCACCAATACGCAGTTGTCTTTCTTTCATCAAGTACTTGTGATAGTAACAAATGACAGAAATTCAACTAGGTGATTCTAAAAATATTGGCACAAAGTCCTTATTCAACATAACAAGAGTTATGCAACCGCTGTGTAACATAATGTTAAAGACATCTCAAGGCATGATGGTGCATGCCTTTAATCCCAGCACTCAGGATGCTGAGGTAGGAGGATTGTCATGAGTTTGAGGCCAGCCTAGAGATATGGAGTGAGTTCCAGGTCAGCCTGGGATAGAGAAATCTCAAAGTCTGAATTGTTTTTTTGTTTGTTTCATTTTATTAAATTTTATTAAGGATTGAACATACATGTTAAGGAAAATATCTATGGATGAATTGACAATACAATAACAAAGTACTTGTTACAAAGTAACAAAGTACAATTACAAAGTAATTGTAAAGTAATACAATAACAAGGTACTTTTGAAAACTTGTTAGGCTGGGAAGATGATTGAGCAGTTTAAGGTGCTTGTTTGCAAAGTCTGCCAACCCCAGTTCAGTTGTAAAGCTGCCTGCTTAAGCCTGATGTAATAAGCGGCAAAGTTGACTGGTTTAACTGGTTTTTACCTTACATGGAAATTATTTCAACTTTTAGTTTCTGAATTTCTATTTAACCTAATTACTACAAATATAGTTAACTAAATATAGTTAACTATATTTAAAACCTAGGAAATAAGACTGACCATTTCACCTGAGCATGGTGGCGCACGCCTTTAATCCCAGCACTCGAGAGGCAGAGGTAGGAGGATCACCATGAGTTCAAGGCCACCTTGAGACTACATAGTGAATTCCAGGTCAGCTTGGGCTACAGTGAGACCCTACCTTGAAAAAAAAAAAAAAAAGTGACCATTTCAACTACTTTATGTGAAATTCCTTAGATATGAACATTTTTCCATCCTAGTTCAAATATTCTTTCAGAAAGATAATGGAAATTATAGAAGGTTTCAAGAAGCAGTTATTATACTTGAAAACAGCTGATTTTTGTTTTTTTGGGTTTTTTTCCCCCCCTGAGGTAGGGTGTTGCTGTAGCCCAGGCTGACCTGGAACTTTTTGTGTATCCCAGGGTGGCCTCAAACTCAGAGATCCTCCTACCTCTGCCTCCCAAGTGTTGGGATTAAAGGCGTGCACCACCATGCCTGGCTTTTCTCACTGTTTTCTAATCAATAACCCTCAATGATTCATTGCTCAACAGCCAATACTGTGGTGGAAGAATGAAATGTCACTAGCCAAAGAGAGCACAGATGCTCTGCAGGAAACTCCACCTCCATTCTAGTAATTAAACAAAGCTTTCATTGAAATAACATGTTTCGTTAACTTTATTTCTGTATGTTTTCTAATTTAAAATACTGAAGTCTAATTCTCACAAAGGCATTATGCAAAAAATGGCAATAGTATTATACAACTTGAGTTATACTGTACCATCATCGATAGTCCCAACTTTGGTATCTCTTTTCTTAATCTTCTTTTTTGCAGCTTTTTGAAAAGGTGCAAATTCTACTATAGCATGATATTCTTGACCTGTTTAGATAACAAAAACAAAAACATTTTCTTTAGCCAAGAAAATGTCTAAAGTAGATACAAAGGAATTAACCCACTGTTTTGTAGACCTGCTTCAAAGGCATTTGAATAGCTTCCCAAATGGCAGAAAACAATATTGTATAATCACAGCTATTATCAACATGCTACTAATGTAACTGAAAGTTCACACAGATAGTTAGAGATACGGCAGTAAGCAGAGTGGTGGTACATACCCACAGTCCCAACTACTGGGAAGGCTAAGGCAGGAAGACCACTTGAGCCCAGGACTTTCAGGCCAGTCTGGGCGACACAGAAATACTTTGTCTCAAGAAATCAACAACAAAAAAACATTAAGAAGGTATGGTAGCCAGGAGTAGTGGTGCAGGCCTTTAATCCCAACACTCAGGAAGCTGGGGTAGCAGGATCCCAGTGAGCTCAAGGTCAGCTTGGGTTACAGAGTCACAGGTCAGCCTAAACTAGAGTAAAACCCTGCTTCAAACAAACAAAAAGATACAAAAAGAAGTAAAATCCTCATTTAACTCCAACTTCTCAAATGTGGGATTTTGATATGTGAAAACCTAAAATTTAATTTTTGTTAAAAATATTTAAGAGCTATATGTATGTGTGTGCAAAGGGATGGAGGGAGGGAGGGAAAGACAGGAATGAAACCCAAACACTTGGACTTTGCAAGCAAGTGCCTTTAACGGCTAAGCCATCTCTGTGGCCCCATATTGTTATTTTTTGTTTATTCAACCACTAATTTTGTCATTGTTTGTTTCTGTTTTGAGGCAGGTTCTCATTGTAGCCCAGGCTGACCCAAACTCCCTCTGTAACCAGGCTGGCCTGAAACTCAGTCATCCTTCTACCTCAGCTTCCTAAAAGAGCTGGAATTAAAGACATGAGCCACCACGCCTTCCTTAACGACTATTTTTTAAATACCTACAATGTGTAGGAATTGAGCTAAGAGAATATGAATATGGGAGAAAGGGAGCAAAGTAAGACAGCCGTAAATATAATGCTTTCATAATTCTAAATTGTTAAAGTACTGCCTGCCTTATTGATTCTAAAACAAAATGTATTTTAAAATAGTATATATATGAGCCTGGATGGTGGCACATGCCTGTAATTCAAGCCCTAGGAACACTGAGAGAAAAGAATCGTGAATTCAGAACAATTTTGGACTACCTAGCAAGATCTTATCTCAAAATTCCATAGTCAGACATGGTGGCACATGCCTTTAATCCCAGGCAGAGTTTAAGAGTATCTCTGTGAGTTCAAGGCCTCCCTGGGACTACACAGTGAATTCCAAGTCAGCCTGGGATGTAACCCAGATAAGAGGGAGACCCTACCGCAAAAATCAAACAAAAAATCAAAAACAAGCAACAATACCAATATATATATATATATATATGATGGTATATTGCCTATCTTAAGTTGTCAATAAAGTTTAAAAAAATTAGAAATCTCTACATTTCTCTACTTCTTTTGAGACAGAATCTCATATAACCCAGGCTGGTTTTCAAACTGGCTATGTAACTAAGGATGATTCTTCTGCCCCCATCTCCAAATGCTGGTATGACAGGCATGTGCCACCATGACAGCTAAAATTGGCAAATCTAAGAGTTTACAGAAGCTGGGTATGGTGGCACATGTTTGTAATCCTAGCAACTATCTTGGGAGGCAGAGGTAGGAGAATTGCCACAAAAAAAAAAAAAAAGCCACAGCCAGGCATGGTGGCTCATTCCTTAATCCTAGCACTCAAGAGGTTGAGTAAGGATTACTATCAGATTCAGGCCAGCCTGGACTACAGAGTTCCATGTCAACCTGGGCTAGTGAGCCTTAAAACAACGAAAAGCCCAAGCCAAAACTAAACCTAAAACTCACAACCCACTCTGCCACCAAAACACACATATTGCACATACATACACAATTATGTTGATATGAAATGTCTAAAGTAGGAAAATTCACAGAGGCAGGAAGATTAGTGGATGACGGGGGCTTGGAGGGAAGAGGGGAGTATAGAACTACTAATAAATACGGGTTTTCTTGAGAATGATTAAAATTCTAGAATTAGTAGTGATGGTTTCAGAAGTTTGTGAATATATGGAAGCCCACTAAATTTATACTTCAAGAGGGTAAATTTTACGGTATATGATTTACATTTCAATTGAAAAGAACTACTTAAAAAGGATATACCAGATCCTTCCCATTCACCAATGCCATTCACTTTGATCACTAGCATGTAGACTTAAACCAGAATAAGATAAGAACTGAAGCTGGGTGTGATGATGCACACCTGAAATCCCAACAGCACTTGAGAGATGAAGGCAGGAGGATCAAGAGTTCAAAGCTGGCCTAGGCAAATGAGGTATCTTCAAAACCAAAACCAAAACCAAAAATAACCTCTGTACAAGCTTAAGGGCCTGATAGCCAGAGTTCAAATCTCCAGATCCCACATAAACAGCTGGGCTTGGCCATGAGTGCCTGTACCTCTAGTCCCATAGGGCAACAAAGACATAAGAATTTTCCTACCCCAAAAGCTCCAGAATCAGTAAAGAGACTCCAGTTATAAACAAGACCTGGAAGAGAGATGGAGCACAACACCCAATGTTCTGTTCCAGCTACCTTAAGTGATCATGTGTGTGTCGAGCCCCCCCCACTGCAAGAGAGCATATTGGGCACCACACCACACAATACACACACACACACACACACACACACACACACACACACACACGCACGCACCCAACATTCTACACACATAAATAAAAATAGTTGGGCGTAGTGGTGCATGCCTTTAATCCCAGCAGTTGAGAGGCAGAAGTAGGATCACTGTGAGTTCGAGGCCAGCCTGGAGCTACAGAGTTCCAGGTCAGTCTGGGCTAGGGTGAGACCCAACCTTGAAAACAAATTTTAAAAAATGAAAATATGTAAAAAAGAATTGAGTTAAAAAAATATAACCATGGAAGAGATACAGTTTTGGAACTTGAATGTAAAATCAGATTAGTTTAATAATTATGGTATATTTGAGAATTAATTAGATAAACCAAATATAATTAAATTGTGGGAGGCAGGCTTAAAAACCAGAAGTGAGGCTAGACTATAGAGGCCGAGTTTGAACTGACTTGACTACAAGGCTGAGTTTGAACTTTGTTTAAAATCACCTTTCCAAAATGACTAATTTCAGATTTGGGTAGTAGGTAATTGGTGGAGCCCTTGCCTAGTATATGGGATGCTATAGGTCTAATCCCCAGCACACACAAAAAAGATGAATTTCATGTCAACAGACTGAAATATACAGAAATGAAAAACACTATTAACAGACAGTGTCAGTATGACTGCTGAAACTAATAAATACAGCAGATCTAATTTAGGGGGAAAAAAAACAACACCACGTCACACAAGAAGAAAAATGTGAATTTCAGTTGATCAAACTAAAGAAATGTTAATAAAAATACCTCAGGACTATAAAAGTTACATGCCAATTTATGAGGCTGCAATAAGCTTACCAAACACACATTTTATTACGCAGGATTTCAGTAAAACTACCTATAAAGGAAAAAATGTACATATCCCCCACTCCTAATCTTGCTATGTAGCCCAGACTGGCCTCAAACTTTGCATGATCCTCTAACCCCTTCCTCCTAATAGCTGAGATTACAGTTCTGCACACCAAACCCAGCTGCACGTGTCCTCTTAAGCATAAATATGACAAACTCTCCTCCTAGTTGCTATACAGACTTACCTTTATTGTCAAGGAACACATAGCCATCAAATCGGTCCCGGAATAAAAGAATGTCCTCTTGGTTTTTAAAGTTGATATATGCTCTGGCATACATATGAGGATACAGACTACAGAGAAAAGCAATTAAGTCAATGTGCTTGCAGGTGTCTGGCTGAATTGCAATATATAATTTTTAAAAAGATCACAGTAGGATACAAAGAATCCCTTTTCATCTCTCCCCGCTTTTATTTTTATTTCTTATTTTTTTACCTTGTATCATTAGAAAAAAACTCAAAATAATCATGCTCAGGCATAGGTTGAAGATGTTCCTGAAGCTGCTCCTTGGTCAAAGTGGGAGGTAATCTTCGAATTACCACCTTAAACGAATAAGGAAAATAAGAATTAGTGGAAATTAAACTTCTGCCATACCTGAATCATGGATCCAAAAAATCCCAGGAAAATATATTCTTCTGCAGCCCAAATGACCAGAATTAATCAAAGACTGATTAAAAATCTCTTGGAAATGAGAACTGCCTGCAGCCAGGACAGTCTCAGGGTCCACCTTTAACCAGGAAGTCCAGTTTACAAGGTCTGTGAAACAGTCTAGCACATCTGTTTTGGAGATTTACTAGCAAGCAAGTAGGCTAATCTTATCCTTTTGTGAGTGTCACGAAATCTTAATTTAGTATGTCTCATACCTGCAACACACCCTAAAAGAAAACTGCCCATTCGGTTTGACACATGCAGAACCTTTATCCATAACCCTCAAAACAGGACTGGGTCCGGAAGGTGGCTCAGTGGTTAAAAGGCTCTTGCTTATAAAGCCCCAAGCAAAAGTGGCGCAAGAGGCCCTGGCGTGCGCGCGCTCTCTCTCCCCTCTACCCCTCCCCCCTCCCTCTCTCTCTCTCTCTCTCTCTCAAGTTAAGTAGGATGCTCCCGCCACTCCTATCCCAACTGCTCTCCATTAAGACTTAAAGCTACTCGCACTCCATCCTAGTGTCCTAACCCTCATCTGGAGAATGTCTTTTCTTCTCCCTGTGCCCGAGCTAGACAGGAACCCGCCGCTCTTATTTCCGAGGGTTACTGTACGAGCCAGGTAAAAGCAGTTTTCATTCAGTTAGGAACAGAAGAGAAACCTTGGGGAGAAAGAGGGCAGCCTCATTCCCAGACACCCTCCGCCAGCCGCGAGCTCGTCCCGCCCTCTCCGGGCCAGGCACCTTGCTCAAAGCCTCTTTCTTCTCCTTGTTGCGGTCCTGTTTATCTTCCCCTTTGCTGCCTTCCCCCGAAGCTCCAGCGTTGCTGCCGGTAGCTCCCTGAGGCGTTAAAAGGGTCACTCGCTTCTCCTTAGGCCTGTGATCTTTCTCTTCCTTCATGGCCACGGCTG
>PVHP010041112.1:0-15564 GCA_004024765.1 Zapus hudsonius | reverse complement strand
TTCCTGAGTCTCTGGAATTTCCTTCCTGCATGGCCCACACAGGAAAGGATGTTTACTTCTAGCTTCTTTGAGCTTCTTAACATCTTGCCCCCTACTGAGAGGCTGCCTTCCTGTGAACATCCTCAGAGACCTACCCAAGATAATTAAAAAGATCAAGTTGACAACAAAACCTAACCATCACAGATGGGGATGTGGTGATGGGGATGTGGTGGTTATAACTTTTCATTGCTTGGACAAACACCTGATCAGAGTAGTTTATGGGAGGAAAGGGTTTATTTCAGACTTACAGATTCCAGGGGAAGCTTCATCATGGTGGAAAAAGCTGACTCACGTCATCATCCATCCACAGCAGACAGACACCAGCAAGCACAGCTGACTCTGAACACCACCTTAGTCCTCAACTCAAGATCTGCCCTAGTGACATCTCTTCTAGCAGGGCTCTGCCTGCTGGAGATCCACTAAGTAGAAAGCGTAATCCTAATCAAAAATCCCTGAGGCTATGGGGGAATCTTCACATCGAAACCATCTCATTCCATCCCTGGACCTCATAGACTCATGATCATCTCACAAAGCAAATTGGACTCAGTCCAACTTCAAAAGCCCCATAGTCTAAAGTCCAAAGTCTCATCTGAGATTCAAGACGGTCTCTTAACTGTGAGCCCTTTAAAATCAAAATACAAGTTAAATACTTCCAACACATAATGATATAGAGTAAACATTCCCATTGCAAAAAGAAGGCATAACAGGGAGAGACTGGGTAAATGCAAAAGTCAATAACCAGCAGGCAAACACCAAATATCTGCAGTTTCTAGTCCGACATCTGTAAACAGTAATGAAGTCTCTGGGTTTCCAATTCTCCCTCCAGCTGGACTGCTCACAGCCCAGGGGAAACTGTCCTGAGCTGGCAGCTCTCCTTGGCAGCCGACCCAAAGTCCTGGCATCTCTTTGGGTCACCACTGCAATCCACCGTTCATATTTATAGCTCCCTATAATGGTCTTAATGGGTCTCCATACATGTATTTCAACCCCAATTCAACCTCAAATCTTAGCTTCTTGAACAATGTGCTCTTCATGACCTGCTTCCTTGCATTTTTTGTGCTTCCAAAACCAGAACCAGGTCAGCAGCACAGCCAAATTTGTGAATCAAAAAAAGGGGTGGGGATGGGGGGGGATGAAGTTTGACCTTGAAGAACAGACTATTCCTTCACCAGTCTTCCTGCAAGACCCCTGCCTTCAAAAGAATTTACATTCCTATTTGCTTGAGTCTTCCATGGGTGGATTTCACCTTCAGGGCATCTTTTCCATTGTCCCAATGCAAAACAGTTGGCCCACCTTTAATGGTGGTAATTTCCTTAACAATTGCAGCTTGTCTAAAACTAGTCTCTGGGCCTGTAACTTCAAAATGGCTGACATTTCTTTCTGTGGCAAACTTTATATCTTTCATGTTTCTGTCCTATTCCTTCTGCCAAGAACACCAGTCCATTACTTTTAAACTCAACATGGATCAAATTCTCAGGGCATGGGTGTAAGAATGCAGCAAGCCTTTCCACCAGTAGCCAAGTTCCAGCAAAGTCTTCTCCTTCCCCTTTAAAACTTCATAAGCCAAACTTTCACACTCCACAATTCTCTCTGCATTTAGCACTTTCAAACTCTCACCAGAATAGCTCCTCAAGCTCTGCTCACAGCACTGCAAGGCTTCTCCAGTCCAAAGTACCAAACCCTTCCACATTCCTCCAGAAAACACATTCCAAAAGACCAAAAAAAAAAAAAAACACATGGTTAGATTCATTGCAATAACAACCCCACTTCTGGTACCAAATTTCTGTTCTAGTTATCTTCACATTGCTAAGAAAAACACTGGTCCAGAAGTAGCTTATGGGAGGAAAGGGTTTATTTCAGGGTTACAGATTCCAGGGGAAGCTTCTTCATGGTGGAAGAAGCTGACTCACTTCAGCATTCATCCACCGCAGAGAGATACCAGCCAGCACCAGCAAACACGAGCTGATTCCGAACAGACACCTTAGAGCTGGACCCAAGATCTGCCCCTAGTGACACATCACTTCCAGCAAGGATCTGCTTAATCTTAACCAAAAATACCCGAGGCTCTTGGGCATATTTACATTCATAATCGTGGTGATGATGAGGGTGGTGATAGATAATGATGGTAGAGTTGACAATGAGGATGACAGTAGTGATGGTGTCTGAGCCATGAGGTAATGAAGGAGAAGAGGAAGTTTCTAAGAAGTAAAGAACTAGCTGTCTGTAGGGTGTCTCTACTGTGAGTGTAAGATGCCCAGACACTTCATTAATTTCTAGAAACATTTGGAAATTCAGCCCTTCCATGAATCTAAGAACTCCTCCGCCCATCTCTTCCTTCCCTCTGCCATCATGGGGTTTTCTAGTATAGATGATGTCTCTCTCTGCATTCTGTGGTAAGGGAGAAGGGAGTGTTTTTCACAAACTCATTGGATCTGCTTCATGTTTGTTCAGCTGAGTGACCCACACTCAGGGGTCTAGTGGATCAATACTGGCTTGCGATTTGCTGAGCAGAGCTGCTGTGGGCAGGTACCACACTGGGAGATTCCTGTGTTAGCTCAGCAAGTCCTCACAGCAGCCCCAGGAGACAGGCAGAGCTAGCTTCATTTTAAAGCTTGTAAAATACACAGCTTAGCAGGTACCAACTTTACTGTGAGAGAGCATACCGTTCCGTGGCATTAGGTATACTCTCTGTGGGGTCATCATCTGCAGAACTCATTCCATTGTGTAAAACTAAAGCTCTATGCCAGTAAATGAAACGCCCCCCCCCACCAGTCACTGGCAACCAGCACCATACCTGACATCTCTGTGATTTTCATAACTCTTGGTACCCTGGGAAAATGGAATCTTCACAGTATTGGTCTTTTGAATTGGGCTTATTTCACTGAGCATAATCATTAAGGCTCACCCGTGTCCCATCAAAACTTCCTTCAGAAGGTTGGATAGGTATTCTCTACATGTCTTCACCATCTGTTGTTATCCATCGCCTGTCAACGGATGCTGGCTTGTGTCTCATCTCCTTTTGGCTTTGCTGTATAATACAACACTACTGTAAGCGGGGAGCATGTGTCCCCATTTTCCACAACAGCACAGAGATGCTCTGAAGAAGGGGTGGCTGTCCCAGGACCCTCAGTGAAGACCTGGTAGAAGAAGGATCCTCACCCATCTTGCAGACCCCAAAGATATTGCTTGTTCCTTCATGACCTGCCTCCCCCACCGAGGCACCTCTGGAGCTGCACTGTTTGATCTCAAAAGTTCAAGGGCAAGGACTTGGTAGTTCATCCACAGCCATCCCTATCTCTGTCCCCCACCCCAGCCTTTGTGTCCTGAAGCACACGACAGTGATCTGCTTTCTGCTCATTCCCCAGATATGGACAGAGCACCTGCTGTGTGCCAGGAATGTGCTGGCCACACGTCAAGACCCCTGAGAAATGATGGGGTTGGCCTGTCACTCACTGCTTTGCCTGTGCCTGGAAGGGTGGCTGCATACAGCAGGTGCTCAATGACTGTCCAGTGAAGGAAGAGAGCAGGGTGGGGACAGGCACCTAGACATCTATCACTCAGTCAGGCAGAGAACCAGCCAGGTCCAGTTTCTCTCTGAGGGTGTACAGAGAGGTTTCCTGAGGTGGGAAACAGTGGCTGGGGACATGTGGAAAGAGCCTCCCCCAGGCCTGGTCATCTGCAGAAGCCACTTCCCCTTTGCTCCACAGATCACCTTTGTGCCTGCAGACTCTGACTTCCAAGGCATCCTGTCCCCCAAGGCCCTGGGCCTGCTGGAGAATGGGCTCCCAGAAGTGAAGAGGTATGTGCAGCATGTGGGCCTTCAGCCTGACCTCCTGTCAGGAGGAGGACAGGAGGGGAGGACCGGGACAGGTGGCCCTGTCTTGTCCTTCCATTCAGCTCTCTGCCTTGCCACCCGCTTCCCAAGAGCACATTCTTAGAAATCTTTGGCTAGGGCTGGGAGATGGCTCAATGGATAAAGTGCTTGCCATGCATACATGAGGACATGAGTTCAAATCCCCAGCACTCAGGTGATAATTCTGGCTGTTGTGGCACTTTTATAATATCAGAACTGAGGCGCAAAGAGGATTCCTAGAGTTTGCCGGCCAGCTGCTCTTACCGACTTGGTGAGTTCCAGTTTCACTAAGAGATACTGAATAAGAATAAGATGGAAGGGGATGGCTGGAGGGATGGCTCAGAGGTTAAGGTACTTGCCTGCAAAGCCTAACAACTAGGGTACCCAGTACCCAAGTAATGGCAGGTACACAAAGTGGCACATGCATCTAGAGTATGTTTGCCATGGATGGAGGCCCTGATGTGCCCATTTTCTCTCTCTCCTGATTATAAATAAATAAATAAAATATTTGTAAACAAGAATAAGGTAGAGGAATGGGGGACTGCTTGCTGTAAAACAGAAGGACCTGAGTTCAATCCCCCAGTATCCACATAAAGACAGATACACAAGGTGGTGCATGTATCTGGAGTTCATTTGCAGTGGCTCTCTCTCTCTCTCTGTCTCTCTCTCTCTCAAGTAAATAAATAAATAAGCCATTTTTAAAAAGAATAAGGTGGAGAGTGACTGGGGAAGACACTTGACATTTACCTTTGGCCTCCAGATGCACACCCCCCAACATGTAAACATGAATACACACGCATGTGCAATGTACACCACCATTAAGCAGAGAAATCATGGGTTGTTTCAAATTCTCCATTCTGTGTTACACATTATTATTCCTATTTTACAGAGGCGGAAACTGAGGTTCATAGGAACACAGTCACTAATCCAAACCTAGTGGGGAGTCAGTGATGGAGGTGGGGCCTGAACTCTGGCCTGACATTGTCACAGGATGCCTTCCCCCTGATTCTGGTTGGGGAATAGCGGGGAGCACTCTGGCCTCAGCTGACTCCTGGGCTGTGTCTGAACGGGCTCAGGGACTGTCTGCTGGCAACGCTGACATTTTCCACTCCTGACACACAAGGTTCACAGTGTCCAGGGGGAATATAATGACACACGCATTTGGGCAGGGGTCTCCAAAACTCTGTCTCAGTGGCCGCTTTGGGCTCTTTCCTCTTTCTTGTCACCTCCAAGTCATATGACCTGGGCAAGGACATTAGCCTCTGAACCTCACTTCCCACAGTGACAGAACAGGCCACAGGGTCCATCACCACCAGGCAGAGTCCATGCCACTGAAGGTACAAGCCAGTTCCAGTCCCCATGCCTCAGTTTCCTCACAGTAGCTCATGGAGTTGCAGGGAGGGTAGACGAGCTTACTTCAGAGTCAGGCAAGGAGTCTGCAACCTGTGCGCTATCCCAAGTGTAATGTGGGAGCCATAATTTCTGCTTTAAGGTGTGGTTGACTGTTCTCCATTTTGCTATCACACTCTCTGGTTGGCTTTGGGATATCAAGTATCATCAAACTTGGAGTCAGGTCACAGCTCTGCCATTTAATTTATTCACTTTTTTTGGCCTCAATCTCTGCATCTGAGACCTAGGTACAGTAATGTCCCCGAAGTCTTTTTGTGAGATCCGAGGCAGACAGAGCCATGTTGCAAAAATTAATGCCCACTTGCCTGTTCTCTTCCCCTCTGTCCCTTGTTCCAAGCCCCCAGCCCCCCTACGTCAGGCTGTGGGAGGAAGCTGCCTATGACCAGAGCCTGCCGGACTTTACCCATATCCAGATGAAGGTCATGGGCTACAGTGAGGACCCCCGGCCCCTACTGGCCCCTGAGCAGAAGCTGGAAGCCTGTGGTGGGGGAGAAGGTGGTCCTCACACCACTCAGGCCTGGGTGGAAGCTGCTGTGGTTGTCCACAGGGGCTCAGAGGAGGATGAGGGAGAAAGACCCCCAACTCAGGGCAGGTGAGTGCTTGGGGCACAGGAGCTGGGGTATCACCCAGTTCCAGGGCAAAGGATGGGAGGGCTGTGGGCCACCGTGGGTGGTGGGACACTTGGGAGTGACCTCCAGGCAGCAGAAGGCAGCTGTCACAAATAAGGCCAGGCTAGCAAGTCGGGTGGGCACCAATCCCGACTCTGGCTTTGTAAACTTGGCAATCTCTGGGCCTCGGTGAGTATTCATACCACCCCCCAATTTCTAGGGTAGGAAATTGAGGCCCAGAGAAGTGGACTTACCTCCCTCAGGCTTTGCAGGTGGAGGCTGGGATCTGGCGCCAGGAAGTGTAACTCAGGCTTTCTCTCCCTTTGCAGCCCCCCAGCCTACTCCCAGGGCCCTGCACCCCTGGCCTCCTTCCAAGGTGACCTGGACACAGGCTCTAGCGGGGACAGCAGCTCTCACTCACCCCCACCCAACAGGAAGGAATCACACCCCCCACCACAGGTACCCTGGGCCTGTGGGGGACCGCTGGACCGCTTCCATGACTTTGCCCTGATTGATGACACCCCCACATCGGAAGACATGGTCCTGGAGGGGCAGGTGCAAGACACAGCCCTGTCCAGCAGGGGACAGCAGTCCCTGAGGTTGCAGAAGGAAGTGTTTGCAGACACAAGCCTGGAGGAACCCGAGCAGGAAGAGGAGGACCTGTACTATGGGCTACCAGACAGCCCCGGGGATCCCCTCCCTGACAAGGACCTGGGATTTGAGCCTGACCTGCAGGGCTTAGATGGAGCTGCTTCCCGGGTCTAGCCTGGCAGCACTGCTCACCCCACATGACCTCAGTTTCCCCATCTGTCAAGTGGGGTTATGGGGAGAACCTGAGAACTGGAAGGAGAGCTCCCTCAGCAGACCACACACTTCCAGTGGCAGCCTGCTCTGGCTGGAGTACAGGTAGAATGGAGTTGGCTGAGATCCTGCTGCAGCCAGGCCCCCAGAAAGCCTTTCTGCCACTTAAGCTGGCCTCTGACAGGGCCCCTTCGTGGTGCTATCCTTTGCTGCGTTTTGGGGCCCCATGGTTTTTTGGCGGGTGGTATGAGTGAGCCTCCTTTCCCAGTCCCTTCTCTAGCTCCCTGCTCCTTAGACCCTCTGTGACTGACCCCTGCTGACCTCCTGGCCTTGCCTCTGGCTGGCTCTGTCATTGCCCACACCTTTGTTTGAACTGTCCTCCTCCACCAAGGACTCCTGGCTGCACAGCTCATCCTCGTGCTCCTGGCCAAGGTGACCTTCCTCTCTGCCAGCTTTCCTGATGCCCCACCTCCTGGATGAGAGAGTTCCCACTTTGCTCTGCTCCCCTGGGGCCTGCTACCTGCCTCTGTCCCAGGGTGCCAGGCGTCCTGGCCTTATCCTGGTCTCCAGGAGCCCAGAGTCACTGGCCATCGGGCATGTGCCGAGCTCAGCTGATCCACAAGCCCTTGCAGATCACGTCACCCTCAGCTCTGACACTCATAGCTCCTCGGTTCCCTCGCATTTCCGGAAGGCCAAGTGGAAAGCTTCGAATCACACAGAGCAGCCAGCAGCCTGCAGAGCACTCGTGCGTTGGCTGAGAGTGGGCAAAATGTGGCCACGGCGTCATTTCATTTGACTCTGTTGGCATTTACTGAGCATCTGCTACAAGCCAGCACTCCCCTGGGGTTTTCAAGGGACAACCATGAATTCCTAATACGGTCCTTGACCCCAAGAGCTGCCGATCTAGACAGCATCAATTAGGAACAGGGGGGGGGAAACTGTGGTGTACCCCACCTCTGCGGATCTTGCTCCCAGCCCGGATGGCAGCAGGTGCCAGGACATGGCGGAGGAAGGGGGCTGTGTCTCAGGTCCACACACTGAGAGCTGGCCTGGGCTGGACTCTGGGTGCAAGATGGGGGTCCTAGCCAAGGAAAGAAGATGCCTATAGTCCTGGGGGAGAAGGACCCATCTCCTCCTCTTCTGGGCCATTACTACCTCTGTAGGGAAGATGCCACCACCTTCCCTCTATGTGACACTCTATGCCCGAGTCATGGGTGAGGTGAGGCTGCTGTGGTCTGCTCAGGCACAGAGCCAGCACCAGGGACCAAAATAAAAAAAACAAAACGTTTTCAACATTGAAAGGTCACCTTTACTCGCCTGTAAATTCTTTTCTGTGAAACTGCTGGGTCCCCTGAGGGCAGGATAAATGAGGCGGTCCTGCAGAAGGGCCTCTGACAAGGGAGCCATAGACACAGGGGTGTGCTGTGTGGGGAACCTGGAACCAAAACCATGGAGGCCTCAGACCCCAAGAGCCTCTGACTGCCAGCCCTGGGGCAGAGACACAGGGCTCCCCCACCTGCTCTGCAGTGAGGGGACCGTGCGTCTGATTCCCTCAGTATGCCTGCACAAAGCCAGCCCATGCAGTGGATGGGGGACACACGGGGGTCCCACACTTTGTGCAGAAAGGGCATGCGGTCGATTGGGGCAATGTCATTGAGGATGCATAAGGGTGCCAGTCTCTGTCTGGGTTGGATGCAGACAGGAAGCAGGTGAGTCCTAGGTGTGGGCATCCATAGTCCTGAAGGGGAAGGGCATGAGCCAGGGAACAGCAGCGGTCACCTTGAGGTGAGGTGCCAGTGGCGTCTGGTCACTTTGTGGTGTGGTGTGGTCACCTCCCTCTGTCTAGGCTGTTCCCTGTCTCATTGTCACTCAGCATCCCTGTGAGTGACAGGCACAGATCAGAGGAAGATGTTGTCATTTCATAAGAAAGGAAGGGACCCAGAGCTTTATGAAGTTGGGGGACAGGGGCAGTGGCCCTACTTCCTTCCCAGATGACCATCGTCCGCTTCCAGGCTCTGCTCACTGTGGCCACCACGCCTGACCCACCGCTGGGTCTCACCACCTGCTTCATCAACTCTCAGTCTCTGAGGGTCACCACACCTCTGGATGTCCCCTCAGGTGACGGTGAAGGGAGCGAGGTGCTCAGGAAGCCTGGGAAGGTGTGTGCGAGCTGGATGCTGGGTGGGGCGGGAGGAGCCAGGCGAGTGTGGAGCTCAGTGGGTGGAGAGCCCTGGATTCCAGCCATCAGCCCCAGGGTCTGGTTTGCATGCCAGGTCAGAAGGTCCTGCCAGTTTGCTCTCCATGGCTGACTCTGGGAGTTTCCACTCTGGGTCGAATGGCGCCTTGAGGAGAGGGTGGCAGGGGAGGGGACAGGGGTCCTGGGCCCTGCTGATGGCTTGCTGTGATCTAGGGACCTCATAGATGAGCAACTGTCGCTTTTCACCACATGACAGGGTTCAGCTCCCAGTCCATGTACACCATCCAGCCTCCTCTGGTTCTGAGGAGACCTGCGGGTGCATTTGATTGACCCCGTGTGGCGAATGTTCTAAATCTCAGACTAGAGCACACAGACCTGGGTTTGCATTCAGCCTTGCCAGGTCCTTGCTGGGCTGACTGGGACAAGCCGCTGTCCCTCTCTGGTCCTCCATGTTTCTGTAGTGACGATGTGAATTCCTACCATGGGGCTCTGGGTGAATGGACCTCTGGGCATAGCATCCTTGACACATTGCAGGCACTCACATAGGGCCCACCTTCCTTCCCTCTCTGGGGTTTCCTCACCTGTGCAGGGGAGACCAGCTCAGCAAGATGGCAGGAGAGTGGATTTGGTGGGAAGGAGTGTGTAAACTCTCCCGCAAAGGGAGAAGCCCTTGCTCTGTGCTCCAGGAGCCGAGGGCAGGTGGCAGGGTGCTAAGCCGAGATAAAAGACCTGTGAGGGAGACTGGTAGAGAGGTTGCCATGGAGACAGGCAGCATCCATCCTGGGAACACAGAGGAGACGTCTGTGCCTGGCTAAGGCGGAGGCCCTCCTCGGCAGCATCTCACAGGGCACTACCCGGGCAGGGCCATGCTGCTTGGGCCTCCTGTCAGGGAGTTGAACCCGTGCCTCGAGTTCTGCTGTGCTGAGGGCACGTGCCCTCACTCCCTGATGTGCTCCAAGTGAAGGGCAGATTCCTCAGGCCTTTCATGAGCCACTGCCCTTTCCATCAGTCATCCCCCATGACCCCATGCCGTAGACCTGACCTTCGTGCCATCCTGGCTTACACACCCTATGCATGGGTGCCCTCCACCCTTTTCTCCCAGCCGGAGGCCTGGCTCACATTCTCCCTGCTTCTCTGAGCCTGAACCAGTTACTGTCCCTCCCAGGGCAGATCCCATCCCCTCTCCATCCTGTCCTCTGTGGGGCTCTGTTCCTGGCACTTCTTCCTGAGGTTGGCATGAGGGCTGCTTGGGTCTGTAGCTGGATTGAGGGGTCTTCAAAGGACAGGGTCTCTTCCTCCCCACATTCCCACCCATTTTTGCTTAACAAATGTAAGGAGCTTCCGCAGCCCTGATGGACTAGAACCGAGCTGTACAGACTCAGGTGTCTACTCTGCCCTTCACTGGCTGGGGCGCAGGGACGCCCCAGGGTTGTTGGGGTGGTGTAGACAGCTTCCTCGCTGATGCACAGGAAGAACCCAACCAAAAGCACCTTGTGGAGGGATAGGTTTATTTTGTCTTATGAACTTGAGGGGAAGCTCCATGATGACAGGGAAAACAATGGCATGAGCAGAGGGTGGACATCACCTCCTGGCCAACATCAGGTGGACAATAGCAGCAGGAAAGTGTGCCAAACACTGGGGAAGCTGGCTAGAACACCCTTAAGTTCACCCCCAACAACACAGCTCCAACAAGGTCCCAATACCCAAACTGCCATCAGCTGGGGATTGAGCATTCATAACACATTCATTTGTGGGGCACACCTGGATGAAACGGTCGAAGGGGTTGTTGAAGTATCAGCCCGCTTCGAGGCTGGGTTTCCACCTGGCCAGCTCTGTGACTGTGGCCAAGAAACTTAGTCTCTTTGGCCCTCAAGTTTCTTTATCTATAAATGGGGTCAGCAACCCCATGCTGTAAAGATTAACTGAGACCCTGCATAGGCAGCAAGGAGCCGGGGCATGGTGCCCTTTTGGGTACTGAGAGAGTCAGTCATGGATCCCTGGCCCCCTGCGAGCGAGCCTGTCTCACCGGCCAGCAGGAGACAGGCTCCATCGGAGAAAGATGAATGCGTACAGCCAGAGACTCACACACTCGCGGCTGGGAGAAGTGTCCCAGCAAATCTCAAACTTTATTCCAATATCCATCATATACCCCAAGGATGCACTGTATTGTCTTATCTCTTTTACAAGGGAGCTCAGGAAACAGGAACAAAGCCATTTGCACTTATAAACAGGATTTAGGGCTGTCAGCCATCCCCCCTACCTCCTGGGGCACAGGTGCGCGAGGATCAAAAGGCATGAGCTACTATGCTCCGGGCTCTCATCCGGGTGCATATTATATTCTAAAACTTAGCTCACAGATATTCAGCCAGGCTGGGACCCAACAGTGCCCGGTAACCCATGCTTGCCATTATTCTCACCATCTGGAGAGACAGCTGACTGTGTAAAAGTCTACACATCTGGAGCCAGTATTAGCTGGGGGATGGCATCCAGACCCTGTCACCAGCGCTTCTAAATGCAGGGGCATGGATGTGGCCCCAGCCCCTACTGGGAAGCTTCGAATCTCTAGGTGTCCTGTTCCTGAGGTCTACACTTTGGGGGAGCAAGTTGGTACCTCTGAAGTCCTGGGGCATAAATGTTTTATATTTTCCAAGTGGGTTAGCAAGAACTCCAAACAGAACTTAAACAGAGTGTAGAGACAAGGGGTCTTGGGCAGAGGCAGGCTCTGGAACAGGGAAGGAAGAGGTGTCCCCAAGCCTGGAGGAGCCTGGCCTGGTGAGCATCATGGAGTTTGAAGTCAGAGAGGGATGGAGGCTAGAGCTTGGTCAGGGGCTTAGCTAGTTTCTGCTATGGAGCCAGATTTGGTCTGATGGGCAGGGTGGGTGGCAGGGGTGGCAGGGGTGACGGGAGGAAAGAAACATCGAAAGCACATACTGCTAATAGGCATAAGAGGGAATGAGGGACACACAGGTGGCCTGGAGCTGCCTGTGTCCTGCAGCAGGGCTTCAGTGTCTGACCTGTCCCATGATGGCTGGTTCCAACAGGTGGCCCTGGCTTAGGGTGTGGAACCCCCATCCTGAATTCCTTATTGCTGACCACAGGCCCAGCAGGTCAGTTGCAGGGGACCTGTGGCAGAGCGTGACACTTCCCTCAAAGACACTGGAGATGACCCAGGGTCAAGTGCCCCAGGAGGCCCTAGGGCAAATAATGGTGCCATTCGCACAAAGTTCTCAAAGTTTAGTTCAGAGAACAGAGCAAGCTTTAGATGTCGCTCACCAGCCTGGGGGCGAGGGGGCAGGGAGGGAAGAGTTTATGCATGCATTCATTCGTTCTAGCTTCAAAGACCACCTAAGCCCCTGCTGGGTGCCACCTCTTGTGTTTGGCACTGAGGACAGAGAGATGAGACTGAACCATGCCTATCTGGGGGCACCGGGATAAATTCAGCATGAGCTGATGGCTCGCTCGTTGGGGTCAGATCTGAGATGAAGGGGACAAAGGAGGATCAGATTGCCCAGGAACGAGCCAGAGTGAGAAGCAAGGGGCAGCATGGGGGGGTGGTGAGCACTGTCATGGTGCCCCAGCACTCAACCTAGCCTCCACTCAGCATGGTGACAGTTGATCCTTCTTATTCCACCTGGTGACCTCACACTCAGTGCAGTGACTCTCCACACCACACAGTGACCCTCCGATCCTATGGCGACCCTCCAATCATCATGACGACCCTCCCTCAACACTGTGACACTCCACTCAGCATGGTAATCCTCCACTCAACACAGTGACCCTCCCACTCTTTATGGTGACCATCTATGCGACATGGTGACCTTCCGCTCTGTGTGATGACACTCCCTGACACGATGACCCCTATGTGGCAGGGTGACGTTCCCCTCATCACGGTCACTCCATTCAACATGATGACAAGGGTTCGATGTAATGACCTTTCTGGTTGAACCAGCCTTTATCGACCTGCTCCGCCCTCTGTAATCAGCACCATAGCCTTACATTTCCTTGGGAGTTTCTGTGTCCCTCATCAGGCACTGAGCTCCGGGATGGCAGGACGCTGTGATGTTTTGATGAAGTCCCGAAGTTCAGCTCAACTCCTAGTATATAGTGTACTCTCAAAAAATCCTTGTTCAATGAGAGACTGAGTCTACGTTTCTTTTTTTTAAAAATATTTTATTTATTCACTTTCAAGCAGAGAGATACAGATAGAGAGAGAGAGAGAGAGAGAGAGAGAGAGAGACAGAGAGAGAGCCCACCAGGGCCACCACCTTGTGGGTCTGGCATATGTGGGTCCTGGGGAATTTAACCTGGGGCCTTAGGCACTGGAGGCAAGTGCCTTAACCGCTGAGCCATCTCTCCAGCCCTGAGTCTATGTTTCTTAATGTGGAAAACTTGGGAAATATGTAATTAAGAGAATGCAAACAGGCTGTAAAGCGGCGCATAAGCTATCGCAGAGAGGGCTAATTCCTTTCTTGATTTTGCTTTGGGATCACGTGCCCACTTTCTGTTGATTAATTGTGATGGGTCAAAAGCTAATCACGACAATTCTATTTGTGGCAGGAAATATCCATAAGATCCAGTTCTAGTTGCTGTCCACAGCTGTGAGGGGCTGGAAGGGAACTCAGGAGGGTAAGCAAAGAGTACCCCTAAAGCTAACTCCCTCAAAGGCACATTGTCCTCCCCTGAGAATGGGTTGTGGGGTGCGCAAGGTGGGGCTGACAGGTGGCACTGTGTGGACTGTCAACACAGGCTTTCAGGGAAGTGCCCGCTGGTTCTTCCCACAACAAACCCAGATTGTCCTGTGAAAGTGACCCTGGTGACGAGGGCAGGAAGGGGTGGGGGCTTGGGGGCTGCCAGCAAAGGCTGAATGAGAGAAAAAGAAACATTAGGAAGATACAATGGTTCTCTCCATGGTGAACGTGCCCAAGCAACCACAGGCTTGCTGCCCTAGGTACCAGCCTGCAGTACCAGCACCCCTACCTCACCCCGACGGAGAAGCCAGCCCAGGGACAGGCATGGATGACCAGGGTCATCAGGGGAGACAGGTCCATAAGGACAGGTGGTGGCAGAATCTGGCGATGTCAGAGTGGGACCCCTCCTCACTGTGTCTCAGAGTGGGACCCTGGCCCAGGCAGTCAGGGGTCCCATAGTGACACTGTTTTCTCCTTTCTCCTCTTTATGCTTCGGAACTCCAGCCCAATTCCTGGGCCTGAGACCCCCCTTCACAGCCCTCTGTGGGTTCGCAGAGCCTCTCTCCCTCTTCTAAGGCCCTCCATCATCCTGCCTGGGCCAGGCCTTGCTTGCTGAGGGTTCTTCCTACCCTTGGTTTCATTTATGACAGGCCAGCAGCCTGCCCACTGCTCCCAGAGCCGTGACACCCAGTGGCGCTCCAGGTTTCAGATGGCTGACTTCCCTGTGCACTAGTACCTAGGCCCAGAGAGGTGGATGTCTGATCACCATGTTCCTCCCCTCCCCTCCAACTTGCCCCAAGGCCCTAAATGCTGGGGATTCTTTCTCTTTATCCTAAGCTACAGAGGACAGGATGCCAACGGGGTACATGCCCTTGGGGTCCAGTCTGGGTGACACAGTTGCGTGCTCCTGGAGCAGGGCTGCCGTCTGACCACACACATACCCATCATTCCGTGCTCCCTTGTGGTCATGGATTCCTCTGGGCCGTGAACCCTACAGCATTTCTGCAGCCATCAACCATCTAACCGGGTGTCACTCTCCTTGGTGAGATTTGTTGATAAGGGAACAAGCTTGGACAGGGGTGAGTTGTAGCTGTGGCTACACTGTGTAGTTAGTAGTATACCGAGGATTTAACTCAGATCTGAGGGCTGGAGAGATTGCTCAGTAGTTAAAGGCGCTTGCTTGCAAAGTCTGTCGGCCCAGGTTCAATTCCCCAGGACCTACATAAGGCCAGATACACAAAGTGACACATATATCTGGAGTTCCTCTGCAGCTGTAAGAGGCCCTGGCGTGCCCATTCTCTCTCTCTCCTCTCTCTCTCTCTCTCTCTCTCTCTCTCTCTCTCTCTCTCTGTGTGTGTGTGTGTGTCTGTCTTTCTCCCTTTCAAATAAATAGAAATATTTTTTAAATGAACTTGTGGTTTCCTTTCCTATTGTGCAGGTCTTGTGTAGGTAATGTCAGCCATTGTGAGGTCATGAAGAGAAAAAAAAAAAACGGAGGACATGACAATTGAAGAGAATCTAGTAGAAAAGAGGAAGGGATTCAGTGGAGGGGAAAGGGAGTGATGGAAGGAATTATGATCGTGGTATTTGTCTGTACTTATGAAGTGGTCAATAAAATGACAACAAAGAACTCAGATCTGTCCCCCACACTGCCGAGCCCTGTCCTGCTCCCACACAGCCCCTTCCTCAGCCCGCACCTCCCACCGGGGCCATTGACACCTCCTCTTCAGATGTGTGCTGCCTGTCTCTCCACCACACAGCACTGATGGCTTTTGTGTTGGGACCCACCATGGCTGGCAGCAGGTTAGGCTGCTGAGACCAGCTCATACAGACACAGAAGGGGTATGGGATGGGGTGAGGGGTATGGGATGGGGTGAGGGTTATAGGATGGGGTGAGGGTAACGGGATGGGGTGAGGGTTATGGGATGGGGTGAGGGTAATGGGATGGGGTGAGGGTTATGTGATGGG